>AWOL01S0173846.1:0-12553 GCA_000715115.1 Nicotiana otophora
CTTTAATTGTGTTATCGTAAACTTTATTTATATCTTTTACTGTTTAATTTATTATATTTACTCTGGTAGGGCCTTGACCCGACCTCATCACTATTCGACCGAGGTTAGGCTTGGCACTTACTGGGTACCATTGTGGTGTACTCATGCCCTTTCCTGCACATGTTTTTCGTGTGCAGATCCAGGTGCGAGCTATCAGCCTCGGGGTTAGTGCGTGCTGCTGATTCTAGGAGACTTCAAGATACTTCTGCTTGCGTCCGCATATCCTCGAAGTTCCCTTCTACTCCCTCGCCTAGAGACTTTATTTATTATCTTTAGATTTTTGTATAGAGCTACATAGATTATAGCAGCTTGTGACTTAGTGATATTTCGGGTCTTGAAAAATTATTTTGTATATGCCGAGTGGTACTACTCTTGGCTATTCACAATATGTTGTTTATCTTTAAAATGATGTGTTTTCTTTATATTTTTCGTAATATTAGGCTTACCTAGTCGTTAAGACTAGGTGTCATCACAACACCTTACGGAGGATTAATTTAGATCGCGACAAATTATTAGTACCATAAATTAAGAAATTCAGTTATTCTCTTTTCCTTTTGTTTCCTCGTCTCCTCTTTCCATATTTTCTTTCTATATTCAAAGGAAAAATTGTCCTTTCTCCTTCTTTTTTTTCTTATTAATTAATGTACGTCCATAGTGCAACATTATCCGCGACTTGAATTGCTTTCTTCGATACCTGCACATCCAATGCTATTTAGTACATACAGTCCTGGTTTTCTTGATCTGGATGGTGTGGCTTTCAGTGATGGTTTTTCAGTTTTTACTTATTGTGGGTATAACATAACAGATATCGAGGAGGATAATCGGTGGAGTTTATCATACTTCTTAAACAGTCAAAAATTTAAGCTCGACTGCAACTTTGTATGAACAGTTACGCCCTCTTTCTTTTTTTCTCCTCTCCTTTTTCCTTTTTCTATGCTGCCTCTCTCCCCATACATATTAAAAATAGAATTTCGTACAAATTTGATATATCTACAACCACATATAAACTAAAAACAAATTTTATAAAATTACTTATATAGTATACAATTTATTTATAATTTATCTACAACTTTTTTATATACTTTTAACCCAGTTAAATACAACTATAACATCATATAACTTAAATATAATTTTCATATAAATTTATACAATATGTCTTTTGTATGTATTTTGTATATGATTTGTATATATTTTGTATGTGGTGTGTTCTTCTTCCTCTCTAAAATTTCAATCAAAACTTCATCTCTTAATACAATTTTGTCACGACCCAAAATTCTCACCTTCGAGATTATGATGACGCCTAACATTTCACTTGATAGGCAAGCCAACGTTAAAATAATTTTAACCATTTTTAACAATTCAATTTAATTAATAATAAAGAAACCAAATAACTGGAATAAAATCTGAACTAAAGTGAATAAACCAAAATAATAGCGATGTCTAAATACCATCCCAGAACTGGTGTCACAAGTGCACGAGCTTCTAGAATAATACAAATAAGGTTCTGAATAAAAATAAAATTGTTTGAAAGAAAGCACACAGGTAAGATAAAGTGGAAGGGGACTTCAGAGCTGCGAACNGTCCTAGGTCCGCAGATGCGGAAATCGCTGGGCAGAAAAGGGGATTTCAAGGGTTTGAATTTTCATAACACAAAATTCGATTTAGAGCTCGGTGGGAGACGAATCCTCGAGAGATTTTGAAGGAGAACTATTGGATAACTAATTCTAACTCTATTTTGATCATAATACATTAATCTATTGTTGTTTTACTCGTTTAATTAAGGAAATTGAGGGTAGAAGTTTGAAAATGGGGGAAAAGGTTCCCCAATTGAAAATCTAAGATTTGAATGTGAATTTGATGTCGGATTTAGATGATTTTTGTTCGAGTGAACTCGTGAATGAATGGGTGTTCATAATTTGTAATTTTTACCTGATTCCGAGACGTGGGCCCGGGAAAATATTTTGGACGGGTTTCCTAATTCCATGTTTTAGCTTCGAAAATATTAGTTAAATTAGTTACTTGTAGTTATATTTATATTATGAAATTAATTTGAATAGATTCGGGTCATTCGGAGTTGGATACTTGTGGCAAGAGCATGGTATCGAGTCGATTTGAGCGGTTCGAGGTAAGTGACCTGCCTAACCTTGTGTTGGGGACTTTTCCCTTAGGATGTTTGATATTAATTGATGTGTGGGCATCGTGTACGTGAGGTGACGAGTACGTACACGGGCTATTATTGCAAAAATCCCGTTTTTCCTTTCTAAATCATAAACTGTTTTCCCTTATTAAATTATACTAATACGTTTAATTGTTTAGCTTAGATTAGAGAAGCATGCTTACGTGTTTTAACTGCCTATTTGACACTCTGTGCGCTATGCTTAGTTAAGTCTCTACTTTCCTTATCTGTGTTCAGTGTAAACTGTATAACTCGATGCCATACTTGTCATTTCATTTTACGTTGCATATTTAAATTGGGACTACGAACGTATTCCGGGAGATCCCCCTGTCTTGCATATTTAAATTGGGCCTATAGACGTATTCCGGAAGATCCCCCTACCTTGCATATTTGTTCTGAGCCGAGAGCTCCCTTAACTGTTATATTTTCGAGAATTTCTTTAATTGTGTTATCGTAAACTTTATTTATATCTTTTACTGTTTAATTTATTATATTTACTCCGGTAGGGCTTTGACCCGACCTCATCACTATTCGACCGAGATTAGGCTTGGCACTTACTGGGTACCATTGTGGTGTACTCATGCCCTTTCCTGCACATGTTTTTCGTGTGCAGATCCAGGTGCGAGCTATCAGCCTCGGGGTTAGTGCGTGCTGCTGATTCTAGGAGACTTCAAGATACTTCTGCTTGCGTCCGCATATCCTCGAAGTTCCCTTCTACTCCCTCGCCTAGAGACTTTATTTATTATCTTTAGATTTTTGTATAGAGCTACATAGATTATAGCAGCTTGTGACTTAGTGATATTTCGGGTCTTGAAAAGTTATTTTGTATATGCCGAGTGGTACTACTCTTGGCTATTCACAATATGTTGTTTATCTTTAAAATGATGTGTTTTCTTTATATTTTTCGTAATATTAGGCTTACCTAGTCGTTAAGACTAGGTGTCATCACAACACCTTACGGAGGATTAATTTAGATCGCGACAAATTATTAGTACCATAAATTAAGAAATTCAGTTATTCTCTTTTCCTTTTGTTTCCTCGTCTCCTCTTTCCATATTTTCTTTCTATATTCAAAGGAAAAATTGTCCTTTCTCCTTCTTTTTTTTCTTATTAATTAATGTACGTCCATAGTGCAACATTATCCGCGACTTGAATTGCTTTCTTCGATACCTGCACATCCAATGCTATTTAGTACATACAGTCCTGGTTTTCTTGATCTGGATGGTGTGGCTTTCAGTGATGGTTTTTCAGTTTTTACTTATTGTGGGTATAACATAACAGATATCGAGGAGGATAATCGGTGGAGTTTATCATATTTCTTAAACAGTCAAAAATTTAAGCTCGACTGCAACTTTGTATGAACAGTTACGCCCTCTTTCTTTTTTTCTCTTCTCTCCTTTTCCCTTTTCTATGCTGCCTCTCTCCCCATACATATTAAAAATAGAATTTCGTATAAATTTAATATATCTACAACCACATATAAACTAAAAATAAATTTTATAAAATTACTTATATAGTATACAATTTATTTATAATTTATCTACAACTTTTTTATATACTTTTAACCCAGTTAAATAATACTACAACATCATATAACTTAAATATAATTTTCATACAAATTTATACAATATGTCTTTTGTATGNCTTCTTAAACAGTCAAAAATTTAAGCTCGACTGCAACTTTGTATGAACAGTTACGCCCTCTTTCTTTTTTTCTCCTCTCCTTTTTCCTTTTTCTATGCTGCCTCTCTCCCCATACATATTAAAAATAGAATTTCGTACAAATTTGATATATCTACAACCACATATAAACTAAAAACAAATTTTATAAAATTACTTATATAGTATACAATTTATTTATAATTTATCTACAACTTTTTTATATACTTTTAACCCAGTTAAATACAACTATAACATCATATAACTTAAATATAATTTTCATATAAATTTATACAATATGTCTTTTGTATGTATTTTGTATATGATTTGTATATATTTTGTATGTGGTGTGTTCTTCTTCCTCTCTAAAATTTCAATCAAAACTTCATCTCTTAATACAATTTTGTCACGACCCAAAATTCTCACCTTCGAGATTATGATGACGCCTAACATTTCACTTGATAGGCAAGCCAACGTTAAAATAATTTTAACCATTTTTAACAATTCAATTTAATTAATAATAAAGAAACCAAATAACTGGAATAAAATCTGAACTAAAGTGAATAAACCAAAATAATAGCGATGTCTAAATACCATCCCAGAACTGGTGTCACAAGTGCACGAGCTTCTAGAATAATACAAATAAGGTTCTGAATAAAAATAAAATTGTTTGAAAGAAAGCACACAGGTAAGATAAAGTGGAAGGGGACTTCAGAGCTGCGAACGTTATGCAGTTATACCTCAAGTCTCCTATGGTGGTTGAATCCGAGCAAGTCTACAGTACACCTCTGGGACCAACTCCGGTATCTGCACAAAAAGTACAGAGTGTAGTATGAGTACAACCGACCCTATGTACTCTGTAAGTGCCGAGCCTAACCTGACGAAGTAGTGACGAGGCTAAGGCAGGCCGCTTACATTAACGTGTACGCAATAACAATAATAATAACATGAATAGAGGTAAGACATGTAAGTCATATCAATAATCGAGGCCAATTCGGCAATCATAATCAATTATTTCTTTTATCAATTTTGTTGTGGCATGCAACCCGATTCCACAATAGAATCTTTCAATTAAATTTCGTTGCTGCGTGCAACCGATCCAACAATATAAACTTTCAAATAATTATGTTGTGACGTGCAACCCGATCCCACAATATAATCTTTCAATAAATTTTGTTGCGTCGTGCAACCGATCCAACAATATAACTTAACAACACTTATACGTAAGACTACTTCAATAAATACCACAATTAATATGAAACTATTAGGCAACAAGGTATGCAACAATTATAAATTATGTAGGAAATAAATAGGGGCAAGTAACAAATAAGTGTAGAATGAGGGAGGAGATAGGCAATTTAATATATGAAATGCTAATTATCAAATAGTAAATATGGCAAAAAAATCAAATAAGCAGGTAGCAATTAAGGCATGAAATCAAGGTATAATAGTAAGCAATGAAAATAAGAGAATCAATTAATTCATGAAATGAGACAATTAGTGGAATATGTAGAAACATGGAAACAAGCAATTTGACGTCGTATAGACACTCGTCACCTCGTCTATACGTCGCTACACATGAAATTCACATAACACATAGTTCAAGGGGTTTTATTCCCTCAAGTCAAGGTTAACCACGACACTTACCTTGCTTCACAATTCAAGTGATGACTCGACCACGGCTTTTCCTTTCGAATTAGTCTCCAAACCAATCAAACCTAGCAATTTATTTATCAACAATTCAATTGGAGATTTAAAAATTATTAACAATTCGAAAGAGACTTAATTTAAGTCATTTTCGAAAAAGTCAACCAAAAGTCAACGTGGGGCCCACTTTTCGGAACAGGACAAAACATCATGGAATCCGAACACCCGTTCCAATACTAGTTCAACCATACAAAAATTATTAAATTCCGACATTGAATCGCCTTTCAAATCTTTATTTTTTATTTTTGGAATATTTTACAAATACCTAATTTTCTTCCATTCAATTCACTAATTAATGATGTAAATAAGTATGGAATCATGAAATATAATCAATTTAGGATAAATAATGCTTACCCAGTTCAAACTCGTGAAAAAACCCTTTGAAATTGCCCAAATTCGAGACTTAAAACTCAAAAAATAAACAAAAATGTCGGACTCTGGACTTATACATTCTGTCCAGGCAAGTCGCATGTGTGAAATGAAACTTGTCTCATTAGTTCCATGCAACAATTTGCAGTACTAGCTTTTAGTAAATTGATTATAACTTTCTGTACAAATGTCCAAATGATGAAAGGTTAACCTTTCTGGAAACTAGACTCAAAGGGCTACAACTTTCATGTTTTGATCATCTCCAAATTCCTTATAGATTGTGAGATATAAGCTTTCAAATTCAGCCATGTGTATCAGAAATTTTTGCGATGCACACTGCTGTAGCCAAAAACCAGCAGTTAAAAATGGGCTAGAAATGGTCCGAAACCACTCTGAAACTCACCCGAGCCCCTCGGGACCCCGTCCAATTATACCAACCAATCCCGTAACATAACGCGGACCTAATCGAGGTCTCAAATTGTCACGACCAAAAATCCCACCACAGGAGTCGTGATGGCACCTAGTCTCTAAAACTAGGTTAGCCAATTTCCATTACATATTCGTAGCCATTTTTTTTTTAAAACCAACAACGGAAATAATTACAACATACAATCTCCCAAGACTGGTAGTACTGAGTCACGAACTCTAACTAAATACATAGAATGATCGCAAGGACCGAATATACAATAATGTTTGATTACAAGTTAACAGTACAATGAAATGAAAAGACTCCAAGGGATTGCGATGACCAAGAATCTCTACCTTGAATCCTTACGATCCCGCTTTAACTCTACTCAAGTCTGTTATCTTCAATACTTGGCTCTGCACAAAAATGTGCAGAAGTGTAGTATGAGTATGCCACGGTGGGTACCTAGTAAGTATCAAGACTAACATCAATAGAGTAGAGACGAGGTACAATCAAGACACTCACTAGTCTAATAACCTGTGCAATATAATATACAAAATAATAGGAAACAAATAACAATAGGGGAACATAAAACAATCAGTGATATGCACAGCAGACAACAAGAATACCATTAATATCGCTCAACAATTAATAAGTACAATTACACCTAATTAAATCAAGTCCTTCAAATAAATGTCTTTCACATATAATTCTTCCACATAATTCTCTTTCAAATATAATTTTCTCAAATAATTATTTTTCAAATATAATTCTTTCAATAAATCTTTTCAAATATAATTTCCTCAAATAAATATCTTTCAAATACAATTCTTTCATATAATACTTTCTAAGTAAAAATCCTTCCAAATAAATATTTTGAATATAATTCTTTCAATTAAAAAGTCACCATGTGACACCTCATTTCATAATCATAAAAATACGGGTCTCAGCCCATTTTCATATTTTTCGTAAACACGGGTCTCAGCCCATTTTCATATTTCCACGGCACCTCGTGCCCATAATTAAATCATCATATTTTCCCGGCACCTCGTGCCCTCATTTCATATCACAACTGCACGGACAATTCATGTGCCAATTATCATTATCATTTTATCACTGCACCTCGTGCTCACATTTCATATCACAACTGCACGGACAATTCACTTGTCAAATAATCTCATTATTTACTCACGGCACCTCGTGCCTACATTTCATTTTATAATCCGCCTGAAATTAGCCACAGGCTCTCAATTTAAACATAAATCAGATTGTTATCAATTTATCAACAACAAGACAAGTTGCACAAGGTATAAAAATAAACACAAAACAATCACAACATCACATGAAAATTATCAACACCACAACCCCACATCATCACATATCGTCCCTGACAATAGCCACCCTTATTGCTCCTATTGCCACCCTTATCACTCCTATAGCTACCCTTATCGCTCCACCCAGACAATATCAATAGCCACCCTTATCGCTCTTATTTCCACTCTTATCTCTCTTATAGCCACCGTTATCGCTCCGCCCAGATAATATTCCAACAAATACAACAACGGTGAAATGCCACCCTTATACCCACAAAATATCAACGGTGAAATGTCACCCTTATCTCCCCAAAATAATAACTCACACAACACAATAATTTACATGGGAAATTAACACGACAATATAATAAAATCAATTCATATCACAATTTGTCCAATGGCCACAACCAAATTTCAAAGATATAATAAATCAATTAATTTCACAACAAATAGCTCAAGGCTCCACACAATGTATATAACACCCAAAAAGAATCAATAGAGATAGAAAAATAATCAACATAGGGCACACCTTCATTAATCCAAATTTAGATAATTATATTAACACATCTTCTTAAGTTCATTTAATTAATTATTTACAGAGGAAAAATCCATAATGAAATTAAATCCCACGAATATCAAACTCACGGAATTCACATAAATATATAGGTAACATGCACATCAAATCGTCATATAAAAACAAATTCAATAAATGCGAATTGAAGCATGGCAAACAGATGACTAAATAAATGCCAACAATTATCCAATTTACTACACAATATGCCCAAGATAACTCAATACAAATTGCACATATAAGTCCGAGTACGCACTCGTCACCTCGCGTATACGGCTTTTCATGTTTCACAAATGGCACATAAGACTCGATGCCTAAGGGGTAATTCCCCCACTCGAGGTTAGGCAAGACACTTATCTTTTTGAAGTTAGGCCGATATTCCAAAATAGCCTTCTTGCTTGAATTAACCTCCGGATAGCTCAATCTATCCAAATTAATTGTACAAGTTCATTAAAATTCATCAAAAATAATTTCAGATAATAATACGTCGACTTAAAATTTTATTTCAAAAGTCAACAAAAGTCAACGCGGGACCCGCCTCTCAGAACCCGACATAATTTTTATGAAATCCGAACACCCATTCCGATATGAGTTCAACCATACCAATTTTATCGAATTCCAATAACAAATCGACTTTCAAATCTTAAATTTAAACCAAGAGGGTTTTCTAAATTTTTCAACCCAATTCACTAATTTAGTGATAAAAATAACAATAGATTCATGTAATTTAACTAAAATCAATTTAGGAATTCTTACTCCAATATTTTCCTTCAAAAACTCTCGAAATATCGCCTCACTCGAGCTTCCTTGGTCCAAAAATGGAAGAATGACACGAATTTGGACTTTATTCTGCTGCCCAGGGGTTTGTTCTTCGCGTTCGCGCTGAACAAATTCTTCAAAAGTTATTTTCAAACTCTTCTCAGACAGCCTCTAGTATAATGGTCATAACTTTTTGTACAAAACTCCAAATGATGAATGGTTTGACTTTATAAAAATTAGACTCTAAGGTCTATAACTTTTATTTGTTGCTCATCTCCCAATTCCTTATAGATTACGAGATATACGCTTCCAAAGTCAGCCCTGTGTAACAGAGATTTTCAAACTCTTCCCGGATAGCCTATAGTGTATCTACCATAACTCTTTTTACACAACTCCAAATGACTAATGGTTCACCTTTCTGAAAACTAGACACAAAGCGCTACAGCTTTCATTTTTGGATCATCTCTAAATTTCTTATATATTGTGAGATATGAGCCTCTAAAGTCAGACGACGAACAACAAAAGTTCCTTCTTCGCGAACGCGAGAACCACTTCGCGAACGCGAAGAACAAAGTCCCAAAAGAAAAATCCTTCTTCGCGAACGCGAGAGGCTCCTCGCGAATGAGAAGAACAACACCAGAACCAGCAACCAGCAGCATCCAAATACCCAAACTTGGTCCGGAACCACCCTGAATCAAACCCGAGGCCCCCGGGACCCCGTCCAATTGTATCAACCAGTCCCAATACATAACATGAACCTGCTTGAGGCCTCAAATCACATCAAACAACATCAAAGCCACGAATCATACCCCAATTCAAGCCTAATGAACTTTGAAATTATAAATTCTATATCTTGTACCGAAACACATCAAATCAATCTGAAATGACTTCAAATTTTGCACACAAGTTAAAATCGACATAACAAAGCTATTCCAATTTCAAGAATCAGATTCCAGCCCCGATATCAAAAAGTCAACCCCCCGGTCAAACTTTCTAAAAATTCATCTTTCGCCATTTCAAGCCAAATTCCTCTACAGACCTCCAAATAATTTTCCGGACACGCTCCTAAGTCCATAATCACCATACAGGGCTAGTGACATCATCAAAATTTCATTCCGGAGTCGTCTTCACACAGTTTCGACTACGGCAAAAATCCTAAGACTTAAGCTTCCGTTTTGGGGACCAAGTGTCCCAAATCACTCCAAATCATCCGATAACTGAATTCAACCACACACGCAAGTCAATACACATAATAAGAAGCTGCCCAAGGCCTTATGCCGCCAGACGGGGCTTAAATTCTTAAAACAACAAGTTTGGTCATTACACAAATCACGTCAAATAACGTCGAAACTTCAAATCACAACTCGATTCGGACTTAAGATTTTATGAAATTTTCAATTCTTTAACTCGCGCCAAAACATGCCAAATCAATCCGGAATGAACTCAAATTTTCCGTACAAGTCCCAAACAACATAACGAAGCTACTAAAATTTCCGGAACCATAATCCGAACCCGATATCATCAAAGTCAACTCTCGGTCAAACTTATAAATATTTCAAAACTTCAACTTTCCATTTTTTTGCCAAAATGCGTCGAATTGTCCTACGAACTTCCAAATCTAAATCTGAACATACGCCTAAGTCTGAAATCACCATACGAAGCTTTTGGAATCCTCAAAATACTATTCCGGAGTCGTTTACATGAAAGTTAAATCTCTGGTCAAAATTTAGAAATTCAAGCTTTATAAAATCAAACCTTTTATTTTTCTAAAAAACTAATGAAAATGTGCCTGCGCACCTTGGAATAACTTTAAATTTTGTACACAAGTCATAAATATTGTTACTAAGCTGATCGAATTCTCTGAATCCAAATCGGGATCTGGTATTAACAAAAATCCAATTATGGCCAATTTAAGAATTCTTTAAACCTTTAAATTTCTAGTTTCCGTCAAATGGCGATATTTCGAGCTAGGGACTTCCGAATTCGATTCCAGACATACATACGCCCAAGTACCAAATTACGATACGGACCCACAGGGACCGTCAGAATACTGATCTGGATCCATTTGCTCAAAACATTAACCAAAGTCAACTTCAATGAGTTTTGAAGTACTATTTCACATTTTTATCAATTTTTCACATTAAGGTTTTTCGCAAAAATATACGGACTGCGCACGCAAGTCGAGAATTACTGAATGACGTTATTAGAGGTTTTGGAGTACAGAATTAAATGTTAAATTTAAAGATGACCTATCGGGTCATCACATTATCCGCCTCTAAAACAAACGTTCGTTCTCGAACGGAATTAGAAAAGTACCTGGGCTGGTGAAAAGGTGTAGATTACTCCGCATGTCCGACTCGGACTCCCAGGTTGACGTTTCAACCGGCTGACCTCTCTATTGTACTCGAACTGATGGATAACTCTTAGTCCTCACTGTCAGACCTGCCAGGCTAGAATAGCTACCGGCTATTCTTCATAAGTCAAATCTTTGTCCAGTTAGACTGAGCTGAAATCTAACACATGGGACGGATCACCATGATATTTTCGGAGCATAGACACATGGAACACCGAATGAATTGCTAATAAACTAGGTGGTAGTGCAAGCATGTAGGCTACTTCACCCACCCTTTCAAGAATTTCAAAGGGTCCGATATACTTAGGGATCAACTTGCCCTTCTTTCCGAACCTCATTACACCCTTCATAGGTGAAACCCGGAGCAATACTCTTTCTAAAACCATGAATGCAACATCACGAACTTTACGGTCGGCATAACTTTTTTGCCTAGACTGAGCTATGCGAAGTCGATCCTGAATAATCTTGACCTTATCCAAGGCATCCTGTACCAAATCGGTACCCAACAACCGAGTCTTTCCCGGTTCAAACCAGACAACTAGAGAACGACATCGCCTCCTGTATAATGATTCATATGGAGCCATCTGAATGCTCGACCGATAGTTGTTATTATAGGCAGACTCCGCAAGCGACAAGAATCGATCCCAAGAACTTTCGAAGTCCATAACACAAGCGCGAAGCATATCCTCCAATATTTGAATAGTGTGCTCGGATTGTCCGTCTGTCTGAGGATGAAATGTTATACTCAACTCAACCGGTGTGCCTAACTCATGTTGTACAACCCTTCAGAAGTGCGAGGTGAACTATGTACCTCGATCAGAAATGATAGACACAGGCACACCGTGAAGGCGGACAATCTCGCGGATGTAAATTTCCGCTAACCGCTCTAAAGAATAAGTAACTACTACTTGAATGAAATGTGTTGACTTTGTCAACTTGTCCACAATGACCCATACTGCGTCGAACTTTCTCTGAGTCCGTGGGAGTCCAACAACAAAATCCATAGTGATACGCCCCCACTTCCACTCAGTAATTTCTAACTTCTGAAGCAAACCACCAGGTCTTTGATGCTCGTACTTGACTTGCTAACAATTTAGGCACCGAGCTACATATGCAACTATACCCCTCTTCATTCTCCTCCACCATTAATGTTGCCGAAAATCTTGATACATTTTGGCGGCACCCGAATAAATAGAATACC
>AWOL01S0173877.1:0-25724 GCA_000715115.1 Nicotiana otophora
GATAAGCATTAACTGTTCGTATAACCTGGTTATTGATTGTGTATTTCAGGACAAACTTGTCAGCAAGTGGACCAAGGCCAAATCCACAAGGTTCATACCATTATGGTATGATCAACACAACCCGAACCATCAGACTTGCTAGCTCAGCTGGTCAAGTGAATGGCAAGCAGAGATATGCAGTCAACAGCGTGTCGTTTGTGCCACTTGATACTCCTCTCAAGCTTCTTGATTACTTCAAAGTTGGTGGATTCCGCGTTGGAAGCATATCTGATGCTCCAAGTGGTGGAGGAATTTTCCTAGACACGTCTGTTCTAGGCGCTGATTACAGGCAATTCATTGAGATTGTATTCGAGAACACTGAGGACATCGTCCAAAGCTGGCATCTTAATGGCTACTCTTTTTGGGTTGTAGGGTATGTAGTGATCAATGATTTTTGTTATCATATGCGTGTTATTTGAATCTTGATTTTGATTTAATTTTGATGTTATATGCAGGATGGATGGAGGGCAGTGGACTCAAGCTAGTAGAAACGGGTACAATCTTCGTGATGCAGTTGCACGTTACACAACTCAGGTAACATTAAAAAGAACAAAAAAAATCAAAGAATTTGAAGTCACTTGTTTAGGGGCAAGGAACACTAGTTAATTTCACATATGATCACTGGAACTTTACTCTCTATAATTTCACAGGTGTATCCCAAGTCATGGACTGCAATATATATTGCATTGGACAATGTAGGAATGTGGAACCTAAGGACTGAATTTTGGGCACGACAATACCTTGGACAACAATTATACATGAGAGTTTACACTACATCAACGTCTTTGAGAGACGAATATCCAATTCCAAGGAACGCTCGTCTTTGTGGCAAAGTGGCTGGCCGGCACACACGACCACTTTAAGCAAAGTTTGCAATTCTAATAGAGAGGAATTTTATTTATACAGTCCTTATTATTGCGAGTTTTAGAAGTAATATCTTATTACTACTACTACTATGGCCATTGGTGTACTACTAGCTGCTAATTTGAATGACCTTAACTCAAGGTCTCATTCTTTCTCCACGGAACTTTGTATTTGGTTCTTTCCTCATTGTTTTTAGTTGTATTAAAATGAAGTGTTTTTTTTCCATTACTATATGCTGATTTGATGTTTCTTTTTCGGTATTTGCATTGTTGGCCAATTAAATCTAGATTCACATTAGAAAATCTTATATTACCGGTAAAACACTTCTTAACAAATGCGACTTCATATGACTAGAATTTATGGTCAAAACATATGGTTTACCGATTTTTGGGCTCCAATAGTCCAACATATGTTTCAAGATTTGAAAAGAGAAAAAGAGATGAAAACAGAAAATTAACTCTCTTGTTACCTCCTATTAGAGGATGAATCGCTCGTTGACAAATCTGCTTTACTTTTTATTGGTAAATTCAAAAGTTCTAATCTAGCATAGCATAAAAAGATTGAATATGTGGCAAAAACTTTGTGTAGGTCACAAGTACTCACAACCTAACCAATGCACATAATAAATGTATTTGAACATTGACAAGTGACTAGTTATTGAATCCTCAACCAAATTTGATCGCAAATTTGATGAGCATTTAACTTTTACGGCTCTCCCAACATTAAATTTGAAAAATTCAGCATTAATTTATACTAACCATTTTCATTAGCCGCCTCCACAAACACCATCTTCTTTTTAAGTGTTTGGATAATTAGCGTTTCTTTCTCTTTCCTTCTTTATGTTTCTATTTGGTTACTAACCCAGTTAGTTTGGATTCCGACTGTCGGTGACTGCATTATTTCTATATGGAAGGTCAAGTGGTCAACCTTATAATTGAGTTAATTCACTAGTAAAACCTACTTTTAATGTTGTAAAAATTACTAAAACTATTTTTTGTAACGAAAAAAATCACATAACTTTATTTTAAGTATTACAAAATGTCATAAATAAAATTTTGTTAATCAAACAGCAACTCAATTTTACCTAAGTATCATAGAAATAACTGCATACTCCCTCTTGTTCACTTTAATTGATTGTTTGGTTTTTTTTTTTATAGTCCACATTTATTATGACTTGTATTGTTAGTTTGTTAGTTAATAGTTGGTTAGCAGTAGTTAGTCATGGTGATGTGGCAGCGTCCCATTGGGTTAATTAGTGAGTCGGTTAGTGGAGTTCTGTATATAAGCAACTGCACAGTCCCTAATGAATCAAATGCTTTCATTTTGTCTGAAAATGCTCTCTTCCTCTCCTCTCTTGAAGCTTCCTCCATTAAAGGACTTGTCATTCAAGTGCACATTAGCACTGTTTTAGTATGGTATCAGAGCGAGAGCTACTGATAATCCGCGCAAATTCATTAGTGTGATTTACAGCATCCTCGAGTTTATCGATCCTTCATTTATTGAGTGATTTTTCAAAACTGAATTCTTCAATGGCAGAAACAATAATTTTCTATACACATCCACTATACCTTGGTCCATCAAACACTCCTGGCATTGTTCTAATCCCTGTGAAGCTAACAGGATCTGAGAACTATGGCCTTTGGAGCAGGACGATGAAGATCGCATTATTAGGGAAGAGAAAGCTAGGGTTTGTGACTGGCACTTGCACAAAGGAGTCATGTGAGACAGAGTTGCATGAACAGTGGGAAACATGTAATGCAATTGTTCTCTCGTGGCTCATGAACACAATGTCAACAGAACTCCTTAGTGGAATTGCATATGTTTTAAATGCTCATTTGGTCTGGGAAGATCTAAGAGAACGATTTTATAAGGTCAATCGCATGAGGATCTTTCAAATTCACAGAGTTGTTGCTACTTTATCTCAAGGTAGAGATTATGCCTCTGCTTACTTCACTAAGTTGAAAGGTTTGTGGAATGAGTATGATGCCATGGTGCCTGCTTCTAATTTAAGAGAGTATGTTGAACACCTACAACAAAGGTTACTACAATTTTTAAGTGGCCTAAATGACTCTTATGATCAAGCTAGGAGACAAATTTTGCTAAAATCCAATGAGCCATCTCTTAATGAGACATATGCTATGGTAATTGAAGATGAGTATGAGCATTCCTCTTCTGGCTTGAGCTCTTTGGGTGAAAAAGGTGATCCAATGGCCATGCAAGTTGGGAGGGGTCAAGGTTACAGGGGAAAGAAACATTTTATGCAATGTGAACATTATGAACTTAGAGGTCACACAACGGAAAACTACTATAAAATCATAGGATATCCTGAAGATTTTAAAGGATAAAAGAAGTTTAACAATAGCAACACTGGTGGACAGCTTCGTAAAGGTAATGGCAATTTTGGATGATAGTTTGGAAATCAATAATCTATCAATGCTGTGAATAATATCTGTGGAAATGCTAGAAGTGCTGATGTTCAGTCCCAAAGTTATTCAGCAGCTGCTGATTTAGAGACTACTCTCGCTGGAAAAGGACCATACTTTACTGAGGAGCAATACAAATAGATCCTACGACTGCTGAGCAAACATAACCCTGATGCCTAAGCTAATATGGCAGGTATTGCTACTTGCTTAATGACTATTGGTTTTGCAAATGAATGGATTGTCGATTCAGGTGCTACATATCACATAGCAGCAACTGAAAACTTATTGAAAGATGGAGCTCATACTAGGAAGGTTTCTAAGGATAAGACATCTGCCTACAGGAGATAAGGTTACAGTCTAATGTGTTAGTGAATCCTGCCTATTTGGAACTGAGTCCATTAGTAATGTGTTGTTCATACCTGACTTCAAATTCAATTTGTTGCCAGTCTCCAAGTTAACCAGGGAACTCTCATGCTCAGTCAATTTCTTCCCTGACTTTGTTTTGTTTCAAGACCTTTACTGTGGCAGGGTGAAGGGGATTAGTAAGGAGAATGTTGGGTTGTACATTTTGAGAGAAGTAATTGACAGAAATAAGATCAAGACACAGAGGTTGGCTGCTGCAGTGAATAGAGAAGACTACAGACTATGGCATATGAGGCTTGGACATCCCTCACCAACTGCTATGAAGAGTATGAATATAGAGAGTGTTGTAAATAGTGAAGTGGTGAATAAATGTCCTATTTGCCCAGTAGCTAAGCAAACTAGACTAGTGTTTCCTACTAGCAATTACATAATTGATTCTCCCTTTGCTCTTGTTCATATGGACCTTTGGGGCCCTTATAAGATTGCCACCTTTGATAACAAATGTTACTTCTTGACTATTGTGGATGATTTCAATCGTTATACATGGATTCATCTACTACAGCTTAAATAAGAAGTCGTTGTTGCTATTAAGAACTTTCTCTTGATGATAAATAACCAGTTTAGGACTATGGTGATGATAATAAGATCTGATAATAGAATATAATTTTTTCATTCACAATGTAAAGCAGTTTTGCAAGATCTAGGTGTGATAAATCAGAGTAGTTGCACACACACTCCACAACAGAATGGTTTGTGGAGAGGAAACATAAGCATATACTAGAGGTAATAAGAGCTTTAAAGTTTCATTCCAAAATGCCTATTAAGTATTGTCCCTATGAAATGATACACTCTAAATCTCCATCTCTAAAACACTCGAGAGTAATAGGATGCTTATGTTATGCAACATGTTACACCCTTGATTTTTATACGTGAAAGTACGTCGTAAGTCAATTGATGTAAGTTTAAAAATGAGATCGTCTTTGAAAGTATATAGAGTGATTTAATGATGTTACGTCCCATTTTCGCAAGCCTTTAAGAGTTATCATTTGGGAAAAAATATTTCTAAGGGACATATTGTTACACCCCGTACTTTAGACGTCACTGTCATTATAGGATTATATAATGTAAGCTCAAAAAGGACGAAATCCTTCTACAAGGATAAGAAAGGTTTACCGAAGTCTTAAGTAAGTTAAGATGAGTATGAGACTTGTTAATCATGATTTAAATGAGTTTAAAGTCATGATATGACTATATATGATGTTTGGATATGAAATATAAAGTTTGGGAAAAATCGGATTTATGTTGCGGAAAAGCCGACTAAGGATTTGCCTTGTAATGAAGTTTTTTGAGAAATACATTTCATAAGCTTTATAATGTCTTTCTGGGACATATTATATATCAAATTGAAGGTCTTTGAGTCTAATTTCTAACGCATTTAATCGTTCATCGTTATGATATCGGAGTAGGAGATATCAGCATTTTGCGAAACTGCAAGCAGCACCCATGGGACCCACAAAGTCAGGGGAAAATTCCAGCTTGTATTAAAGTCAATTCTCTGTCGTTTTAACTCATTTTTCTGGTCCAAAACAGTTTCTAAATCCTCCTAAATGCTCTCCAATGGTTCCTCCATGATTCTAGGGTGAGAACCTAAGATGAAAACATGAATCCAACGCTCGAAATCCCGTGGTGCTTGTTAGATCGTAGTTCTTCGTCTTGTGGCTATTTTGGAGGGTTCTTCAAAGGTAAGTTAACCTCAGATTTTGTATTGTTCTTGTTGATTAAGGTAATAATCAGTCTCTCCTTCATATATATATTAGATTTTCAAGGCGAACTACAAGTGTTTACACACCAACTTGAATACCAAAATTTTTTTCAAGAAGAGAATACAACACCTATAGTGTTGTGGTGTTATTGAGGATAGTTGTGGGCTGTGCTTTGCTAAAATTTTGTGTTATTTCTACTATTTAAGGTGAGTTTAAAATCCTACTACATGTACTTGAATTTGCTTGTGTGTTGGTTACATTATTTGAGCAAAATACTACAAGAGGAGACTTGAAATAGTTTGAGATGTTATAGGTTTTAATGGACTGTTTTGGAAAGGTTGTTTCCATGAACTATAAATGGCTGAAAAATGGGGAAAATAACTTGATTATGATATTGTTTCTATTTTTATGCATGTCTATATATTTATCAAGTGAATTGGTGAAAAAATCATACGAAACTTGAGACTGGAAGTGAAGATTAGCTTAAGTCACTTTTATGGTGTTGTATTGCCATTGATGGATGTTGTAAGCTAAATATAACTTGGATTTCGACTTGAAGCTACTGTAGAAGGTATGTATATTGTGTTCTTGCATGTTCTTAAGGTTATCTTGATATTGATTAAGTTAAATGGATGGACTAGACATGAACTAGTGGATTTCTTTTTGGCATGATCCATATGATACAACGAAATGAGCAAACACGCCACTTTCACGAATGATTCTATTCCTAGAAGTACTAGGGTTACCTATGTTATTGATTTCCCATATGTCCTACTATTATATCGTCTGTTCATCGGTCTCATGACATTTTGAGAGATCTTATTGACTTATTTCATTAAGTACTGCATTCATTTATATATGTATATTGACCTATGACCAGATGACGTTATATACACGTATAATATATGTATATGGGGTATGGGGAAATGTTATGGCATTATATACGCACCACTACCTGATCAGCTGGTATACATTGATGATTTCGCTCACAGTGGCTGAGATGATATGATGGGATGCCCTGAGAGAGTTGATGATGTTATGTACGCATATACTTATACATGGTATAGCATTTATACGTACATGCATGACATTATAAATTTTTCATGATTCACAGAGCTATTCAGAATTACATGTTGAGTTCTTTACTCCATTTTTTTTATGTCTTTTATATACTACTGTCATGCCTTACATACTCGATACTTTATTTGTACTGACGTCCCTTTTGCTTGGGGACGCTGCGTTTCATGCCCGCAGGTCCCGATAGACAGGTTGAAAGTCCTCCTAGTAGTATATCAGCTTAGCGTAAGGTGTTGGTGCACTCCACTTGCTCTAGAGTTGCTTATCTGGTCAGTATAATTTGGATATGTATTGATTGATATGGCGGGGTCATATCTCAAACTTTATAATATTTATGTACTCGTAGAGGCTTGTAGACAGTTGTCATGTATATGGATACTTGTATGGCCTTATTGGCCTATGTTTTGAGTATACAAATGATCATGTCGGCCTTATAGGCCCGTATGTTGCATGCATAAGCTTCTATATTATGTTGGGTCATCCCATGTCGAGTATTCTCTTATGTTTAATTCTTGTTATCTCACGATGGCCTTTCTAGCCCATTTACCATGATGACGTGATAAGAAGGATACATTACATTGGTGCTCGGTTGAGTAAGGCACCGGGTGCCTGTTGCGGCCCTACGGTTTGGGTCGTGACAAAAGTGGTATTAGTGCAGTTCTGTCCTAGGGAGTCTACAAGCCGTGTCTAATAGAGTCTTATTTATAAGTGTGTTGTGCACCACACTTATAAGCAGGAGGCTACAGGGCATTTAGGACTATCACTTTTTTTTTCTTATTCTAGATCGTGTGGTAGAGCTCAGTTGTAAGAATTCAAACTCCTAAAATTTATTTTATTCGAAATACAATGATACCTATATCTAGAAAGACAGCTGGTAAGAGATTGACCGTGGCTTTGGAAGAGTTGAGTCAGAGGAACTCGATTTTGCATCAAGCTTATGATGAGTAAATGTGAGGTTTTCAGTAGATCATGTGTGCACTAAGACATGTAAGCTTCTTGATAAGGAGCCCTAAGGCATGAATATCTATCCTCCCATATGGTTTAAAGCAATGAGAGAATCATGAGGTAGATACAAGTTTCAACAAGTAAAAGAAGCAAGGTGAAGAAGGGTACAAGGTACCCAATTAGTGAAGATTATCAGTATTTGCAATTCAGTTAGAGAAATAAAAGCATTATGAGTTACTTTCAACAGTAATAGAGTTATATACAATTGGCCACACTCATCTTAATTATGCCCTATGAGAGCCAACAGATATAGTTTAAGAGAAGGATAGGATATCAGAATCCAGCTGGGGCTAGAGTAACTCTAAAATGGTGGATGGATTGTTATCATTAGCTAACATTTCCGAAGATAGTGCAAATATGGTAATAGATCTCCTTGTGAGACACCCAGATAGTGAACTCTAGAATAGTACAGTCAGATATGAATACTAGAATATTCAGAAATTTCAGAAGATAGGCAGTGGAATCCTAGAAGGGATAAATATTTACCTTAGTATGACTCCAGCCCCGAGTAAAAAAAAGGATAATGTTAGGCATTCAGAAGATCCATTGAGATGAAGCAAGGGGAGCTAAAAATGAAAGAACGTTTTGTTGAAGTTTTCATAACAAAGTGATAGACAAAAATATTATCCGTAGAATAAGAAGAGAGTAAATAAAGCATCATGAGTAAGATGTGATATATGGGTGATAACGGTAAATCAAAATATGACACGATGATAGAGTCTATAGTCAAGTAAAGGAAAAGACAAGAGGATACATGCCTTGAAACAATAGAAGAGTATAAGCCATAAAGGCATATCCTTCTTTCGAGAAATAAGTTGGTGACTCCAACGTGATTAGCAGAAGGAAACGTTAGACCCCGGAGTAATAGAAATTAGTATGAGCTGTGAACAAGAAAAAACGAATATGAATTAGGGATCGAATGATTTGACAATAGCCGGCATCATGAGAATTTTAGAGATCACGTTTCGGAAATAATAGAATGGACAACAGAAGAATAACTTTTAAAGGTCATTCAGGAAGTCGCTTTCCTAAAGCGAGCACTATGAACAAAGTTAAGCTTAAGGGACTAAGTGTGCCAGTTACACTAGGTGTCACCCTCGTGCGTAAGAACTTTAGTTATCCTTGGTACAGAAGGGTTACCGCAAGGCGGGTAAGATATCAGTAAAGATGTGAAAAGATGCCAAAGATAAAGAGGTAACTATAGAATAGTAAAGAAAGAATGTGGTAAAAAGGTGAAAGGAATGAGATTGCATTTATTCAGATCCTACATATATGATACGACTCTAGAACATTATGCAAGTACGACGTCGGGGAGAGGCAGTAAGGGTTTCACACCAGATGATACTGATAAATAAATGGGAATGAACACTCGATACATAAGGAGCCAGTACGAGAGGTAAGTTAAGACAAAGGACATAACCCAAGAGGAGTTACGCAGAATATAGATATGAGCAAGGGCAGATCTACCTTATGAGGTAGGGGTACCACGGCACCCGCTCGCTTCGCTAAAATTCTTACTATGTATATAATATCTCTGTGAAGAAACGTATAAATGGATAGAGTGGCACCCAAAAGTCACAAAGTGGAAGCGGGTACCATTGGTTCAGCCTTTCCTTTGAAGGTTTTCCTTGGCCTCATGAATGCAAGTTCGATTCCCTGTTGGAGTAGCTCCTTTGATTTTTTCTTTTTTCTACTTATTAAGATTTTCTTTATTTTCAGCTTGAGCCCTAGGGCCTTACCTCTTTTCCTTCTTTTTTGGTTCTTTCCCTCCTTTTATTACTTGTTAAGCCTCTCTTCTTAATTTTTTTTAAACTTTCAGTACTCATTTTGTTTCTATCATTTTACCTTACTTTATGAACAATTATTTTCTATAGGTAATTTGAATTGATGTTCATTAGCATATAATTTACTTATTTTTAATGAAACGATATTAATTTATATATTGGAATATAATTTGAGCAATATCTTCTATTGGGTTTTGAAAAAAAATTAAATGGCTTGATTGATAGTCGTTTTGAGTCTAATATGATAGGTTGAATGTTGAAAGTTTTTCTTTGAAAATAATTGTCATATAACTTAACAATTAAGATGAAAAAATAAACAAAGAACAATATAAATAAATTAATCTAGTCAAACAAAGAATATTTAGTGTAGTTAAGGTACTTTTTAAGCAAATATTTATATTGGAGGCGCTCTTTCATGAAATGTTATTTTTCTTTTGCATTTTTATTTAGAATGTTTTTAAATTAAGCGTTAAAAATTTAAACTAAAATCGAACTTATTTGCTTTTTGAATAAAAGGTCTATTCAAATTAACCAAAAACTAACCGAACCGACCCATTATTCCTAATATGTCTTTGTAACTGCTGACATGTATACTGCATGCATAACATGGTGGCACCTGCAACCTTCGAATCCTGGATCCGCCTCTGGATATGAGAATGGACCAACGAGTAGTCTGTAGTGGATTCAGGAAGAGTCTAGCTATGGATAGACAAGAGGATACAAATAAATCAACAATCGTGCAAGATAAACATAGTGAACCCTAACATAGGGAATCCAATCTCGGAGATACGAGATCGTAATTATTGAAAAATATTCAGATAGGAGTTGGGGTAGTTAAAGGTACTGTATAAGTGTTCCAGAAGTAAAAGAGAGTGCCACTGGGGAGACATTCAAAATTTCAGCTCAGAAGCAACCCTAAGAGCACAAGGGCGCGGAGGTATATAACTAAGGATAATTATAGGTGAGTAAGAACATCAAAGATTCCTTCGGATATGCGATGTAATAAGCTCGTAGCTTTATAGGAGCCAGAGGGTCTCCACTATGTACTACCCCGAAAGACTAGCTGAGGAAATAAGGAAGAAGGCTTCAACCTAAGCATAGTGATATAAAGAAGAAATGGTCTTGTAACAATAGTCTCACTACAATATTGTATACACTCCATAAGAAAGTGGCACCATCGTGGCTGATGAGCGGGAAGTAAAAATCAAAGGTGATATTTGAAATCATATGAGTTACAGAAAATTTTAGTATTCGTGGGTAACAAGATAAGCCAAGTATTCATGCAACAAGTGGGAGAATGACCAGGAAAAGTAATTGCTTACTTTTAAAGACAACTGAGAAGGCACAAAAGGAAATCTATGGTGCTAGCAATTTAACGTAAGATTGCGAGTAGTATAAATAGATATATGTAGGCCACAAGCTAAAGTATGATAGAGCGACAAGGTTTTAGGTAGACAATAGTAAGGTTATGAAAACGTGAGTGAGAAGGTGACGAGAACAGGTAAGGCCTCGAGATTAAGCCTATCAAAACAAGAGAGCTAATGGTTTCCATAAGTTATAGAAAACTTAGTACAGTCTAAAGGAATTGTCACGATCCCAAATTACCTCCGTAGGATATCGTGATGGCACCTAGTATCTAAGACTAGGTAAGCCTATCAATGCGGAATAACAATAGAAATCTGAAATAAATAAATCTGTAATTTCACATAATTTCAACTCCCAAAACCCGATAGGTATAAGTCACAAGCTTCTAAGAATTTATCATCAATATATATATATCAGAGTCTAAAGAAAAATAAGGAAACAACATAATAAGGATAGAAGGGGACTTCGGAGTCTGCGGACGCTGGCAGATATACCTCGAAGTTTTCGTACAGAGGTAGCTTACTGATATCTGGGCTGGTAGGAAGTACCTGGATCTGCACAAAAAGATGTGCAGAAGCATATTATGAGTACACCACATCGGTACCCACAAAGTGTCAAGCCTAACCTCGGTAGATTAGTGACGCGGTCAGGTCAGGCCCTACTGGAATAATAAAAGACATGGTGAAAAGTTTAATAATAAAATAATAACAAAAATAAAAATGGGAATGAATCAAGTAAGTGGTATGTCACCATTAAATTACACAGAATAAGGGCAAACAATACCTCGCAGAAAGAAAACAGAAATTTACAACTTTAAGAAAAATCACAACAATAATCAAAGGCAAATGCAGCAATAAAGAAATATCAACATGGGCACTCCCGAGGTACCGCCTCGTAGTCCCAAAGCATAAATAAATTCACAATATCTCATTTTCTTATATCACTGCGGGAGCCTTCACATATAATTTTAAAGAAAATATTTTTTTTTTCGAAATAGCATCCCGCGTTTTAGCTACCCTTATCATACCGCATGACTTCTAGTAGTTTCCCTACTAGCCACGCGTATCAAGCCACCCTTATTTTACCGCATGCATTTCAACACCTAGACCTTATACCACCGCATGCGTATCAATATCACAATTTGCACCTCAAGTGCCCAAATATTTCCACTTACCAAAATAAATCAACAATAATATTTTTCACAATAAAGAGCTCACGGCTCATGCCAAAAATAAATCAACAATAATATTTTTCACAATAAAGAGCTCACGGCTCATGCCAAAAATAAATCAACAACAATATTTTCCATAATAAGGAGCTCACGGCTCAATCACAATGAGTACAAAAATCTCACAAAATATCCAGCAAAAATAATATTTTACAAATTTAACACCTTGTCTAAATATCAATTTTTCAAATGTAAAATACTCCATTTTTAATAATATTAAATTAAGAAATCTATCCTTCAAATAATGCACAGAACAAAAGGAACAGAGATTCAACTAAACAGGTAAAACACCTAGCAGGAACAGGTCAGGGAAATTTAAAATACGAAAATATATTAATGATGATGAATATAACAAAATAAAATTATTTATAGACATAATCTTCCACATTTAACTCGTGTACACACTCATCACCTCGTGTACACCACTCTCAACACATTACAATTATCACATCAATACAAATCCTAGGGAAAATTTCCCCCACACATGGTTAGACAAGTCACTTACCTCAAACCACGCTCAATCAGTCAAGTAGTATGCCTTTTTTTTAATTTTTCGACTCCGATCGGCTCGAATCTAATCATAATTAATTTGATTCAATTAATACAAATTATAAAAATAAATTCCATAAGAAAATACAAATTTTCTAACAAAATCTGAAATTTAACCCAAAACTCGCTTTTGGGCCCACGTCTCGGAACCCGACAAAAGTTACAAAATACGAACGCTCATTCAACCATGAGTCCAACCATATAATTTTTACTAAAATCTGACATCAACTCGACCCTCAAATCTTCAAATTATACCTAAAGGATTTTCTAAATCTTCCAACTTAATTCACCAATTAAATGTTAAAAACAGGCATGGATTCGGGTAATTTGATTAATATTGAGTTAAGAACACTTACCCCATTATTTTCCTTGAAAATCTCCCGAAAATCGCCTTTCCCCGAGCTCCAACTCGGTAAAAATAAAAAATGGGATGAAGTCCAATTTTCAGAACTTCAACATACTGCCCACTGATTTCTTCTATGCGATCGCGGACCAACTCACGCAATCGCGAAGCACAAATTTTCATTTCCCAAAAATAAGTCTACGTGATCGCGGAAAATTTCACGTGATCGCGAAGCACAGTCTCCGCAATCCTACGTGATCGTGAACCTTCTCACGCGATCGCGAAGCATTAAGCGCGTGACCCAGCTCCTTCCCCCGTTCCTCTTCGCGAACACGGCCTAGCACACGCGTTCGCGATGCACAATGTTCCCAATCTACGCGATCGTGGTTCCCTACACGCGATCGCATAGAGTAAAATCTCCACTGCCCAATTAAGCCTACTCAATTGCGGACCTTCTCACGCTCGCGTAGAAGAAAACCAAACTTGAGCACCAGAAAATTTCAGAAAAACACCAAGTCCAAAAATTGATCCGTTAACCATCCGAAATTCACCCGAGACCCCAGGACCTCAACCAAGTACACAAACAAGTGCTAAAACATCATATGAACTTAGTCGAAGCCTCAAATCACATCAAACAACGCTAAAACCACGAATCATACTCCAATTCAAGCTTAATGAAACTTAACAATTCCAACTTCTACATTCGATGCCGAAACCTATTAAATCAAGTCTGATTGACCTCAAATTTTGCACACAAGTCATAAATGACATAACGGACCTATTCAAATTTCCAGAATCGGATTTCGATCCCGATATCAAAAAGTCAACTCCCCGGTCAAACTTCTAAACTTAAATTTCTATTTTAGCCATTTAAAGCCTAATTTAACTACGACCCTCCAAATAATTTTTCGGGTACACTCCTAAGTCCAAAATTACCATACGGAGCTATTAGAATCATCAAAATTCTATTTCGGGGTCGTTTATATATAGGTCGACATCCATCCAACTTTTTCAACTTAAGTTTTAAACTTTGGAACTAAGTGTTCCAATTCATTCCAAAAACCTCACCGGACCCGAACCAATTATCCCAGTAAGTCACATAACCGTTATAAAATACAGAATGAGCAGTAAATGAAGAAATGAGGCTACAACTTTTAAAATGACTGGCCGGGTCGTTAGAGGAACTTAGAAGAGTCTAAGAATATGAGCATTTAGAAGAGATGCAATGCTACCCTGGTAGTAGAATAAGGGTGTAATGGTGATAGATAAGAGGATGACGTTTAGGCTTTTGAATGAGTAATGATTTTAAGAAAGGGGATTTCATGAATTGCATGGGATTAGAATACCCATATAAGATGAATCACGACGGGATGCTATGAAATACGGTCATTGAAGTATAGTATCACCCCTAGGCGGATCAGGAAAATCAGTTCAAATGTTCCCTGATGAGAGGTGGGCCCTAGTGATAATGTATTACGTAAGATGTTTCAAGTTATCAGTGGTAGATATAGATCAACATTAAGGTGAATCAACAATAGATGGATAAAAATTCTAAAGTATAAGAAGAGGTTATGATGCCATTCTTTAGATGAATAGTAATAAGGAAGCATTAAAGGACTTAGATTTATACATATTGAATAAGCAGTGAGAGAGTAGCCTGGAGTTGGGTAGCAGACCTTGGTAATAATAAACCGAAGTAAGTGTTATAGTACGGTATGACCTACCTAGATGCAATAAATCCATAAGGATAGATAATCAAGGCTAGGAAACAAAATATAGCAATAGTGGTACATTCAACAAAGTACCAAGCGAAGAACTTCAGTATACCTATAGATGCCCAGAGGGACAGCTTGTCGTAGTCCTGAATATGTTCACAAAGTGAGGCCTAGAGATTGGCTAAAAGCTGGAGGAAAATGAGACCAGAGTTGCATAGGGGCACATACAAGGACAAAGTCGTATATACTGTATGATAGAAGGCAGCAATAATTACGACATTGGAGGAATTCTGACCACAAGTCGTGGCGTGAGAAAGAGGCCTAAAGGGGTAAATTCCCTGGCCTTTGGATTTATTCATAGAACAGTTGCCTAGATGGCAAATGACAATATTAAAGTATTCATAAGAGCCATAGGTTATGAGAATGATAAGCGTATCAGTCAACATTCGAGGACAAATGTTCCAAAGGGGGGAATGATGTTACACCCCAGGTTTTTGTACGTGAAAGTACGTCGTAGGTCAATTGATGTAAGTTTGAAAATGAGATCCTCTTTGAAAGTATATAGAGTGATTTAATGATGTTACGTCCCATTTTCGCAAGCCTTAAAAAGTTATCATTCGGGAAAAAAATATTTCTAAGGGACATGTTGTTACACCCCATACTTTAGACGTCACTGCATTATAGGATTATCTAATGTAAGCTCAAAAAGGACGAAATTCTTCTACAAGGATAAGAAAGGTTTACCGAAGTCTTAAGTAAGTTAAGATGAATATGAGACTTGTTAATCATGATTTAAATGAGTTTAAAGTTATGATATGACTATATATGATGTTTGGATATGAAATATAAAGTTTGAAAAAAATCGGATTTATGTTGCGAAAAAACCGACTAAGGATTTGCCTTGTAATGAAGTGTTTTGAGAAATACATTTCGTAAGCTTTATAATGTCTTTCTGGGACATATTATATACCAAATTGAAGATCTTTGAGTCTAATTTCTAACGCATTTAATCTTTCTTCATTATGATATCGGAGTAGAGAGATATTCGCATTTTTGCGAGACTGCGCAAGCAGCACCCATGGGACCCACAAAGTCGGGGAAAATTTCCAGCTTGTATTAAAGTCAATTTTCTGTCGTTTTAACTCATTTTTTTTGGTCTAAAACAGTTCCTAAATCCTCCTAAATGCTATCCAATGGTTCCTCCATGATTCTAGGGTGAGAACCTAAGATGAAAACATGAATCCAACGCTCAAAATCCCATGGTGCTTATTAGATCGTAGTTCTTTGTCTTGTGGTTGTTTTGGAGGGTTCTTCAAAGGTAAGTTAACCTCAGATTTTGTATGATTAAGGTAATAATCAGTCTCTCCTTCATATATATATTAGATATTCAAGGCGAACTACAAGTGTTTACACACCAACTTGAATACCAAAATGTTTTTCAAGAAGAGAATACAACACCTATAGTGTTGCGGTGTTATTGAGGATAGTTGTGGGCTGTGCTTTGCTAAAATTTTGTGTTATTTCTACTATTTAAGGTGAGTTTAAAATCCTACTACATGTACTTGAATTTGTTTGTGTGTTGGTTACATTATTTGAGCAAAATACTACAAGAGGAGACTTGAAATAGTTTGAGATGTTATAGGTTTTAATGGACTGTTTTGGAAAGGTTGTTTCCATGAACTATAAATGGCTGGAAAATGGGGAAAATAACTTGATTATGATATGGTTTCTATTTTTATGCATGTCTATATATTTATCAAGTGAATTGGTGAAAGAAGCATACGAAACTTGAGACTGGAAGTGAAGATTAGCTTAAGTCACTTCTATGGTGTTGTATTGCCATTGATGGCTGTTGTAAGCTAAATATAACTTGGATTTAGACTTGAAGATACTGTAGGAGGTATGTATATTGTGTTCTTAAGGTTATCTTGACATTGATTAAGTTAAATGGATGGACTAGACATGAACTAGTGAATAACGTTGCTAATTGAGGATAATTAGAGTTGTGAATTATTTTCTTTGTTATAAATATATGGTATAAGGCTGAAATCATTGATGAATGACTTCATTATCATGTTAATGATACTAGTAAGTTAAAGTAAGATATCTATAAGGGGTGATATGGGGTATACGGATTCCGAGAGATCTTATTGACTTATTTCATTATGCACTGCATTCATTTATACATGTATATTGATCCATGACCATATGGAGTTATATACGCGTATAGTATATGTATATGGGGTATGGGAGAAAGGTTATGGTGTTATATATGCACCACTACCCGATCAGCTGGTATACGTTGATGATTTCGCCACAATGGCTCAGATGATATGATGGGATGCCCTCAGATGCTTGATGATGTTATGTACTCATATACTTATGCATGGTATGGCATTTATACGCACTTGCATGCCATTATAAATTTTTCATAATTCACAGAGTTATTCAGAATTACAGTTTGAGTTCTTTACTCCATGTTTTTTTCATTTCTTTTATATACTACTGCCATGCCTTACATACTTGGTACTTTATTTGTACTGATGTTCTTTTTGTCTGGGGATGTTGTGTTTTATGCCCGCAGGTCCCGATAGATAGGTTGAAAGTCCTCATAGTAGGCTATAAGCTCAGCGGAGAGTGTTGGTGCACTCCACTTGCTACGGAGTTGCCTATTTGGTCAGTATGATTTGGACATGTATTGATTGGTATGGCGGGGTCATATCTCGAACTTTATGGCATTTTATGTACTCGTAGAGGCTTGTAGACAGATTTTATGTATATGGATACTTGTATGGCCTTGTCGGCCTATGTTTTGAGTATACAAATGATCATGTCGGCCTTATATGCCCGTATGTCGCATGCATAAGTTTCTATATTATGTTGGGTCATCCCTTGTCGAGTATTCTCTTATGTTTAATTCTAGTTTTCTCATGACGGACTTTCTGGCCCATTTACCTATGATGGTGTGATAAGAAGGATACGTTACGTTGGTTCTCAGTTGAGTAAGGCAACGGGTGCCCGTCGCGGCCTTACAGTTTTGGTCGTGACACAACCACTGTACCTAGAGGTGATAAGTTTGCTGCAACAGCTAGACCTGCAGTTCTTATGTGTTATTCTGAGAGACATAAGGGCTATATGTTGCTAGAATTTGATAGAAAACAACTTTTGTAAGTAGGGATGTGATTTTCAAGGAATAAGAATTTTCTTTTGCTGCAAATTTAGACATAGATCAATCTTGGTTCCTTGACATGCTGATAATGTATAAGATCAGGAAGTGCAAGAAGTGCAGATACCTAACACAACAACTCACACACCTGATACAGTTGATGACCTTGAGCCTGAAGAATCAGTCACTGAAGGTGCTGAGCATGAACAGGTCACAACATCACAGGAAAAGAAAACACAGGAGATTACCTCACAAGTAGCAGAAACACCAGCACGACCAGCACATGTCAGAATGTCTACTAGGGAGTCCAAAAAGCCTATTTGGATTAAATATTACATAGCACCAAGCAAAGCTTCTAGCAAATATCCTTTGGCAAACTATCTCTCCTATAATAATGTTACTTCAACTTACTGCAATTACTTGCCCAAATTTTCCAGCTTGGTGGAACAAACAGACTTTCAAGCAAGCAGTCAAAGATACTAGATGGATTCAAGCTATGTAACAAAAACTCCAAGCTCTAGAGGACAATCACACCTGGGGAGTCGTTGATCTACCCACAGGAAACAACATTGTGGGCACAAAGTGGGTATATAAGATCAAGTATCATGCCAAAGGAGAAGTTGAAAGATTCAAGGCTAGGTTGGTTGCCAAGGGGTACAGTGAGCAAGAGGGTCTTGATTATCATGACACTTTCTCTCCTGTGGCCAAGATGGTCACAGTAAGGCATGTGATAGCACTAGCAGTATCTAAAGGTTGGTATTTATACCAAATGGATGTATACAATGCTTTCTTGCAAGGTGATCTTTGTGAAGAAGTGTACATGGAACTGCTTGAAGGTTTTAAAAGACTCGGGGATCAGAAGGTTTGCATGTTACTTAAATCCCCATATGGGCTTAAGAAAGACTCTAGGCAATGGAACATCAAGTTGACAGAGGCATTGCTTGAAGCAGGATTTACTCAGAGTAGTTATAAATATTCTTTGTTCACCTTGAAGAAGAAGGGTGGCATAGTGGTTATCTTGGTCTATGTAGATGATTTGCTCATTACAGGTAGTAATGCAGATTTAATCATTGAAGCCAAGCAGGTGCTCCATCAGAAATTCATGCTAAAAGATTTAGTGGAACTCAAATACTTCTTGGGAATTGAGGTTCTTAGGTCAAAAACTATTGTTATATTAAATGAAAGGAAATATGTACTTGAGCTAATATCTGATATGGGCCTCAGTGGAGCCAAATCTGCAATTAGGGGTATTCATAAAAACCCGAAAAACCAAACCAAACCGACCAAAAAATCCGATACTTTTTAGGTTTGGTTTGATTTTGGTTTTGAATTTTAAAAATCGATCAAATTTGGTTTGGTTTTAATTTTATTTAAAAAATAACCGAACCAAACCGACTATAGAAGTAACTATTTAAATTTATTATTAAACATATATATATATATATTTATATAAAATTTCTAAAATTTTATGGTACATATTAGTCGCTTGTGTTTTTATTCTAGTTTTTTGCTATTATAATAATCTAATTCTTTGCCTTTATATTCTAGTTTGATGAGTAGTTTTCTTTTGCTAAGTACAAGAATTTATTTTATGTTAAAAATAATTGATTTTTAATTGAGTATTTAAATTATCATCAATATATCTTGGTAAATGATAGATTTCTCAAAGAGAAACTGGTTTGATAGTGTTACGTTAAAAATGTAGTTTTCGGAATATGTGTTTGGCAGTATATGTCTCATATTTAAGAAAAAAACCCGATAAATAACTAAAAAAACTCGAAAAACCGAATTGATAAAAAACCGATTTAATTGGTTTGGTTCTAATATTTGAAGAACCGACTCACTTGGTTTGGTTTATTTTTAGAGAAAAACCGATCCAAACCGAAATATGAACACCCCTACCTGCAATCACTCCTATGGAAACCAATCCGAGGTTGACCACAGTGGAGTATGACAAGGCCACTAGCATTATGGGAGATGTAGCATTGTAATATCCTACTCTGTACCAGAAGCTGATTGGCAAGCTTATCTATGTTACAATTACAAGGCCATATATCACTTATGCTATCCAAACCTTGATTCAATTCATGCAACACCCTAATAGGTCACACTAGGAAGCTGTACTTCGAGTGGTGAGATACCTAAAGAATGCTCCAGGTCAAGGTGTGTGGCTAAAAGTTGGGGCTGCGACTGATTTGAGTTGCTGGTGTGATTCACACTGGGTTGCATGCCCAAATACACACAAATCAGTCACAGGTTATGCAATCAAATTTGGAGAATCCTTGATATCTTGGAAGTCCAAGAAGCAATAGACAGTGTCCAAAAGTTCTGTTGAAGCTGAGTATAGAAGCATGGCTTCAGCTGTAGCGGAAGTGACTTGGTTGTTAAGTTTGTTCAAAGAGCTGGGAGTGGCCATTCAAGTCCCCGTTACAATCTTTAGTGACAACAAATTTGCTATTCAAATAACAGCTAATCCTATCTTCCATAAGTGTACTAAGCATATAGAAATTGACTGCCATTTCATTCGAGATAAGATCAAAGATGGTGTTGTCAAGACAGTCTATGTGAATACTCGAGACCAGTTAGCTAATTTACTCACAAAAGGGTTGTGTCAAGCTTAGCACCTGTTTCTTCTACGCAAGCTTGGTGTGTTGAACATTTTGCACCCTCCAGTTTGAAGGGGAGTATTATGACTTGTATTGTTAGTTTGTTAGTTTGTATTTGTGTTGTTAATCTATTAGTTAATATTTGGTTAGCAGTAGTTAGTTAGGGTGATATGGCAGCGTCCCATTGGTTAAGTTAATTAGTGAGTCGGTTAGTGGAGTTCTGTATATAACCACCTGCACAGTCCCTAATGGATCACATGCTTTCATTTTGTCTGAAAATGGTCTCTTCTTCTCCTCTCTAGAAGTTTCCTCTATTAAAGGACTTGTCCAGCTTGAGGCTTCAAGTGCAGATTAGCACTGTTTTAGGAATAATATTTGATTTTTTCAGATATCAAGAAAGAATTAACTATTTTTTTCCTAAGTTGCCCTTGGCATAAATGTATCTATTATATTTTCAATGAACAAACAGAGGTTAATATGGTCAATCTCACTGATTAATGCTAAAAGGTGAATTTCTTAATATGTGTGAAAACAACCAAAAAATCAATTAAAGTGGACCGGAGAGAGTATCAAATACCACCACCTCCTTTTAGGGGTGGGCATCGGTCGGTTCGGTTTGGTTAATTCAGTTATCAGTTTGTGATTTTAATAGCCAAAACCGAACCATAATAACTTCGGTTCGATTCGGTTCGGTTTATTCATGTTCGATTTTCGGTTCAAATTCATATAATTCCCTTTATGATAATCCTTTGACCGAGCTAAGACAAAACAGAAGTATCAGCAGTGGCAGTAGCAGCACTATAGGAGAAGCATTGCGTGTTCATTTGCTCCGGAACCAACTCATTATCTCTTAATCTTTCATTAAGAGAACCATTCCAATAAGCTCTCGCGGTCATCAATTGTGTTAGAACACATAGCAAATATGTTTTTGCTTTGGTACATCCTGGATGATGAAATTCGAACGTTCAGCAATGCAGATGAAAAACTGTTTGATTTTGTCTATTTTCTATACACGGTACACATATTGCTACAAAGAATATCCAACATGTACTATTAGCTAATAAACTATATCAGTGATGGTGGAAATAATACTCTTATAATGTGATTTTGTTCCAAGGCTAATGTACAAATACATTGACTATTTTGATACTTGGTTTCTTTATCGTTTTCTCTGTATTCTGCTTGCACATTATCTCGTCTCGAAATTCCATCAAACACCAAATGATGTTTTTACAAGATGTTTGAATAGTTTAGTATGGTTGATCAACAAGGTAGCATAACTACTTTTCCATAAGCATTACTTTCCCTGGTATCTGGTGCGATTAACGCACCACTGAACCAGCTAGATGACTTTGCAAGTAATTTGATAAGACGTCAGACATTGACTATATTTCATTGGTTCTTCAGTTTTTCGGTTTAACTGAAAATCGAACCATTAAAATCGACCATCGAACCGAAAATCGAACTTTTTAAAATAATAAATCGCACACCGACCGAATAAACCGAAAAATCGAAACCGAATAAATCGAAATGTTCGATTCGGCCAATTTTTTCGATTCCATCCGTATTCTGCCCACCCCTACCTCCTTTGTTTTCTCATACTAGTACCTTTCTGCCATACTCGAACAAAGTTGAGTGACTTTGTTTAAAAAAAAATAGTTAAGTAACCTTGATAATAATACTTATAGTTATAGATAAAATTGATTGGTTTCTATCACTAACGAAGTGAAAGTTGAATTTTTATTCATAAAATTAACCCAATTTTTAGCATAGCATTATCCGTTCTGTTCAATTCCGTCACACTTGTTATACCCTGTGCTATACCGATTGTACATTGTAATATAAAATTCCACTATTCACCTCGATGTGCGATCCAAGGCCAAGTTAAATAATTAGACTTTCGTCTACTGCTCTCTCCTTTGTCAGAAGCTGCAAGATTCTTCTCATTCCTTTAGTAAAAAATTCAATGGCAAGCGGTCGAAGTTCTGAATTTGATCCCGAATCTGTCATTTCTTACAAATTTCCTGAGGTAAGGTTAATCGTTTTTTACTCTCTCGCTTCTCAAATTTGTTTCAATTTCGTTATTAATATGTGCGTTTGGCTCTTTGCAGATTTTATATACTTATACTGAAAGGTAAGCGACGCATATACTGGTACAAACAAGTAGCTCATTCAGTTTTCTTATGATTTAGCAATTAGGTTTGCGACAATTGGCGAGGGTTTAGTATTATTACATTTAATTTTCTTAAAACTATATATATAGGTCCAATCGAAAGGCAGTGGTGCAATCGCACCAGCTGTGGAAGTGTTGCATTCACTAATGAGTATTTGCGTTGTATTGGAATACTGATAGTTGATTTAGGCTTTTATAATTAAGAGCGGATTGAATTTTGTTTTGTTAATTTTCTTAATCAGTTGAATGATGCTATGTGTAATGTTTGAAATAGGGATGCTGCTATATATGCGTTAGGCATCGGAGCATGTGGAAATGATGCTGTTGATAATAAAGAGCTCAAATATGTCTATAATGCAGATGGGCAGGAATTCATCCAGGTATATTGTTGTTATTGGCATGAAGTGATGAACCTGCTTACAGAAGAATTAGGAGTTATAATTTGCAGCTTGAATCTAATATTGTTGCTTGTTGCAAATGTTTTCCTGCACTAAAGCAGTACAATCCAGATGTTGTGATCACCAGCGGAGCCAGGATTTTATATAAGAGGATTCACAAATGTAACACATGGGATTTAATATGCAATTTTCGAACTCCCTTTGCCATTTTACTAGAATTTTCTCTCATGTCAAGGGGATTCAAAAGCTTATATATTTAAAAAAATTAGTTTTTAACCTTATTCGCACGGTATAATTTGTCTGCTAAGGGGATTGAATTGAACCCCCTTACTCCAAGCTAGCTCCGCCACTGGATGTAATGATGGATTGAAATTTGTTACTGTAATTGATTTTTCATTTCGTATTCTGGTCTTCATTATCTTCGTAGGTCTTGCCAACTTTTGCTGCTTTGTTCGTAAATGGAGTTGGTTCAGAAATTTCGAAGATTCCGGGCTTGCAGTGAGTAAACACATCCATTATTTGGGGTTGTGGAGCAGGGGCGTTCCTTTTCTATGTTTTCTTAACTTACTAAAGATGCAATACTTTTGAGACCGTACAACAGGAATGTAATCTCTCTGTTATGTGTAATCTCTCTGTTATGCTAAATTAATTGCTGAAGAACGTCATTGTTTTCTTGCTTTTGCTAGATATGATCCGCGCCTTCTGCTGCACGGACAACAATACATTGAAATCTACAAGCCCCTTCCTTCTAGTGGTTGTGTAAGATTCTGAGCTAAGAACCTTCTAGTTACTTTATGGCAAGATACTTCAATTCTTAAATTTACTTGCAGAAGGTGTCTCATAGAGAGGAGGATAAATTGTAATTTCGAAGTAACTTTTTCCTCACGTACCTAGTAGTGATGCATTGTTGTATACTGCTGTTTCTTTTTATAGATGTTCCTATCAGCATAACCCAGAATTCTATTCTCTAGCCTAACCACTCATTCCCAACTTATATATGCCGATGCTTTAGTTAGACAAGCACCTTTTTGTTGAATCCATTTATATGTACATCTCCGAAGCTTATCTGTTCTTAACTTTTACCTTTAAATATTTGGAGTCTTGTCATGTCTACACATACTAGTTCCACCACATGGAGAAACATAATTGAGAGGTACAACATTCCCTAGACTATTACACTTGAAACATGAGTTAGTTGAAATCCTTTTACAGTTTATTTTTCTTACAAAATGGCACCTCAATACTTGTCATTGTCCTTATCTGTTTTTATCAACTTTTTTTGTCCCTTTTCTTTGTCAACAGAAAATAATTTATTTTCTCAATGTTATTGATGCAGATACTAAATAAAGCGAGTGTTGCAGGATTGCACGATAAAGGTACGATTTTGAATAGAAAATACAAAAAACAAATGACAAGACTTTTCCCAGCTAAAAAAACAAGAAAATGTAAAGAAAAACGAAGATATGTGAAGAACGATATAAACAACTAGACCTGAAGGCTTTTGAGCTTGAGGCAAATAGTTTTTGGCAGGTCTCTGCTGTGGGTACAAAAGCATTTCTTTAGTGGGAGGCGGTACAATTGGGTCGAGTAAATATGATTTTGAAGCTTAACATTCATTTTTCTTCTTGAAGTAGCTAATGGTGTTTTGAAGATGATTACAATAAATCAAAAATGTTGTTGTATCATTTGATTCTTGAGGCAGCAAGGAGAAAAGAGGATATTTATTGATGCATTGTTGATTTATGGCAGGTAAAGCAGCTGTTATTGAAATTGNTGGATTGAAATTTGTTACTGTAATTGATTTTTCATTTCGTATTCTGGTCTTCATTATCTTCGTAGGTCTTGCCAACTTTTGCTGCTTTGTTCGTAAATGGAGTTGGTTCAGAAATTTCGAAGATTCCGGGCTTGCAGTGAGTAAACACATCCATTATTTGGGGTTGTGGAGCAGGGGCGTTCCTTTTCTATGTTTTCTTAACTTACTAAAGATGCAATACTTTTGAGACCGTACAACAGGAATGTATTCTCTCTGTAATGCTAAATTAATTGCTGAAGAACGTCATTGTTTTCTTGCTTTTGCTAGATATGATCCGCGCCTTCTTCTGCACGGACAACAATACATTGAAATCTACAAGCCCTTTCCTTCTAGTGGTTGTGTAAGATTCTGAGCTAAGAACCTTCTAGTTACTTTATGGCAAGATACTTCAATTCTTAATTTTACTTGCAGAAGGTGTCTCATAGAGATGAGGATAAATTGTAATTTCGAATTAACTTTTTCCTCACGTACCTAGTAGTGATGCATTGTTGTATACTGCTGTTTCTTTTTATAGATGTTCCTATCAACATAACCTAGAATTCTATTCTCTAGCCTAACCACTTATTCCCAACTTATATATGCCGATGCGTTAGTTAGACAAGCACCTTTCTGTTGAATCCATTTATATGTACATCCCCGAAGCTTATCTGTTCTTAACTTTTACCTTTAAATATTTGGAGTCTTGTCATGTCTACACATACTAGTTCCACCACATGGAGAAACATAATTGAGGGGTACAACATTCCCTAGACTATTACACTCGAAACATGAGTTAGTTGAAATCCTTTTACAGTTTATTTTTCTTACAAAATGGCACCTCAATACTTGTCATTGTCCTTATCTGTTTTTATCAACTTTTTTTGTCCCTTTTCTTTGTCAACAGAAAATAATTTATTTTCTCAATGTTATTGATGCAGATACTAAATAAAGCGAGTGTTACAGGATTGCACGATAAAGGTACGATTTTGAATAGAAAACACAAAAAATAAATGACAAGACTTTTCCCAGCTAAAAAAACAAGAAAATGTAAAGAAAAACGAAGATATGTGA
>AWOL01S0173898.1:26814-83199 GCA_000715115.1 Nicotiana otophora
ATCGGGCTATATATATATATATATATATATATTATTGGATCGGGTTGCATGCCGCAATATTATTGGATCTTGCTGTACGCCGCAGCAATATAGCGCTTGGGCTGAAGGAGCCCCTCCGGAGTCTGCACACCCCCAGTGAGCGCAGTCGACTATATATATGTGGATCAGTTTGCACGCCGCAACAGGCCTTATGGACATATATGGATCGAGTTGTACGCCGCAGCAAGTACTGTACAACGCTGAGTGATTGAGTGTGCTGAGCCTTGAGCATATTGAGAAAGAATGTGAGAGAGTGAGATTGAGTACTCTGAGAGTGTGAGTACATGAGTTCATCTCTGAGATACATTGCATTGACATGCACACATGACATACAGGCATAAAGATATATTTTCCTCATGCGGTACGGTATCACATCATTCATAATTTTTCACACGTGTTGACTGATTGGCATAGTGATGCATTTGTTTTACACAGGTTATCTGAAAAGAAAATGAAACATCTTATTTATTCTAGAAAGGATTTTGGGAAAATTATTATTTTCAAACTTACTCATATTTTTGGTAACTCTGGTAAACGATTTGGGTTTTCATTGAAGTACTTGAAAAGCAGAACCATTTTCAGAAATCATGTTTTTGTTGAGCATATATTATTGAGTTACTTCTGGTATTACTTGTTTTATGTTGTTATGAACTATTGTTGGTTATTGAAGTTGGGACCCGACCTTGGTACAAGCTGGTCACTACTTTCAACCTAAGGTTAGGTTTGTTGATTATTGAGTATATGGGGTCGGTTGTACTCATACTACACTTCTGCACCTTGCGTGCAGATGTTAGCTGCTGATGTTGTTGTGTTCGATGGGATCTGAATTGAAGATGTACCTGCATCTCGGCTGTAGCTGCCTCTTGTTCGTGGTAGCTTTAGATCTGTAAAACTCTATTTATGTACTATTCAAACAGACTATGTATTTATTTCATTTTTACTTTGTAAACTCTATTCTTATAAGCTCATGATTTGTACTACCAGTTCTTGAGGAATGTATAAGATTCAGATAATTTCTTTGATTAATTGCCCTGTTAAATATTATTGAAATTGGATAGTTATTAGTTGGCTTACCTAGCGGGTTGGGTTAGGTTCCATCATGACTAGTAGATTTTGGGTATTGACAAGGTGGTATCATAGCTCTACGTTCATAGGTTCTACAAGTCATGAGCAAGTGTCGAGTAGAGTCTTGCGGATTGGTATAATGATGTCCATACCTATCTTCGAGAGGCTACCGGACATTTAGGATATACTTTCCATATTTCTTTATTTATCGTGCGGCATTGATTCAGCTTGAAGCGTAATTATTTGAATTCCTTCCACACATTCGTATGCGTATGTGAGCGCTCGGTATCAGCTGTGCATCGCCGGCTTGTGATTTTATGAACGAGGTTCGAGATGTGTATTCTGTGTTTTAGTGATGGGCTAGTCTGGAGGACTTGAGGCCATGGTTAGACTGCAGCTTGAGCTCAGTAGCTTCAGTGGTAACTTGTACATTTGGAGTCATATGTTCGGTAATGTCCCTACGAGAGGAATTTGTGGCTCGATGAGCGGTAGAATAGCTTCGTGATGAGAATGATGTGACCTCCGGGGGGGAGGGGGGAGGTGTTTGTGTTAAGACGATTTGAATGCGACAAGAAGTATTTCCTTGAGATGTAGCAAGGACTATGGGGTGTTTGATTTCTGTCTTGATTTGGTATATGGTCTCGAGTTATGGGTGTGTTGAGGGATCTCTCATGTTATTTAGTTGTGGAGTAAAGTAGATTCTCATGTCTTGTTGATGAGTTCAAAATCAAGAAGATTAAGTGATTGCATAGTAGTCGTGGCTGTGGAAGGGTATATAGATATGTCAGATTGAGGCAGAGCAGGTGAAATATCACCTGCGAGGTGTCCTGAGGTTGTGTGGTCCTTATGATGTTTTATAGAGAGTTCTCTTTTACCAGTAAATGATATATGTTGCAATTTGAGTTTGGATCGCTTGTAGAAGTTGGCTTGACTATTACAAGGGTGAATGCGAGATTTGCTGATAATGTGAAGTTTTAGATGGTTTGCATTATAGGAGCTCAGGAAGGATTTGGTTGACTCTCACTGCGGTATTATGGAAGTACTAGAGTATGGGCATTGTGAGTTGTGTGTTTTGATATATGGCTTTGAGCCAACTGGGGGAGTCTGCTATCAACAAGATGATTGCACAATTATGTGTTGTATTGGTTTCGGTTTGGGGTATACTGGTGAATCAGCTATGACTGCAGGGGTTGAGATTGAGGATAACTCGAGTAAGGGAGTTTCTGGATACAGGTTGTATTACACTCTATGGGTATATGGGTATTATGGAATGATTGAGTGGTTAGTCATGAAAGATGTAGTGTGCATGGAGTAGGAATTTACTTGGTCGTGTTAAGATGGGGTTACTCCATTGGGTGTCGTCGTGCCAATGGGGCACCAATCGTTTGGCTTGTTTGGGGCGGTGCAGTTGAGATTTGAGCAGAGTGGATGACTCTCGAGAATGGTTTTAATGGATTCAAGAATTATATGTAGCGATTTGGAATTTTCAAGATTGGTATATGGCTAGAAACTGAGAGTTACATTGGACGGTGTCAAGACTGGTGGCATTTTTATATAATTGTGGATTATGCATTTCAGTATCAAGAAGGTGAAGGAATTAATTTTAGGTTCACATAAGGTCTCTTTAGAGTAGGTGTCGCGGTTGTGGTGCTTTGAGGTGCTTATGAGGGAAGTCAGCGGCTTATGGGCCTTAAGGCGTTGTGGTTTTATACAAGGGTCTCTTGTGTGGTGAATTTTGGGTAGGGATCATGGTGTTCTAGCAAGGAGAATTATCAATTTGAAGAAAATTTGGAAAGGACTTGGAGAAATCGGATAACTTGGTAGTAGGTTGGGTTAGCACAGTAATGGGTATGATCGGCTCTTTGGGTACTTATGACGTGGCTGGTCTCTATAGGTCTTTCGTGGCAATGCTCTTGGGTTTTGGCCACCTGCGTGGCTGGGTTGAGTTAGAGAGATTCGGTTCTGATAGCTTGGTTATGTGTAAATGGACTTCGAAGAGTTCTCAATGGTTTCTACCACGGTTCGAGGGGTATATTACCTACTGGCGTGAGGAGCATGTGGTGTATAGTGATTTTCTCCGGGATGAGATCAAATGGAAGATTTTTGACTGATCGGGTATGTATTCTTCTTGGGACTCAGAGTTGATTACGAGATTCTTGTACTCTTCACAAGAATGGCATGGTAGGTGTGGTGTTGTGTGGGATTGAGATTTACATGTGCAAGGTCACATGTCAGTTTGGAAGGGAAGAGCATAGATTCTTAGGCAGCATGGACGGTTTCAGATGGCTAGTCAAATGATATTACTAATCGTTATGACCTGATGAGAGTATACATTTCAGATGGGGCAATGTGTTTTGATTTATGGATACTTCCCTAGTATTGTGGCACTCTCCTGGTTGACCAACTGTTGATATTCAAATTTTGCTAGGTGGCATGGAAGAATTTTAGAGGCATTCCTCGTGGGATGATCATGTGAGAGAGATGTGTTAGACATTATAGCGGTGGAGATGGAATCAGATATGGTGATTCGTGTGTTTTATAGATTTGGAGACTAGGAGTTCTCAGGAGCAGATTGTTTCATGGTTGTGGACTGTGAGGTTGTGGCCGAAGCTAGCCAGATGATAATATGTGCTATGAATCAGTCATTGTGGATTTTTGGAGGGTTATTTATTTACTTTTGGGTGACCAGAGTCGATTTGGGGGTCCATTAGTAGGCCCAATTAGGATATGTATTCTACACCGAGCCGGATTGGTTGGCTCCATACTGCTACTATTGAGGGATGTGCCATTCGGTTGTTGTTGAGCTTATTCGTGTTCTGAGATGACGATGAGTTACTCTTCTATGCTACGAGGAGTTGTGATTCGTTTGTTATATACACATATGGTGTGGTACTATTGGGGCCTTATAGCGAAATTTGAGCGAGAAGAGTATTGGGTATTGCTTGGTTGATGGCATATTGGTTATGTTCTTCCGGGTTTTGTGTGACATTGTATCATTTTCTTCTCCGTGGTTATGGTAATGCACTTTGAGTACTTGATGTCAAATTGCGCATGGTTATTGATTTTTAGCAGGGTGGCTTGAGATATTTCAAATGGACCAGTATTTGGATAGGGTCGCGCATTGCAGCGGAATTATGTTGAGATATGGTCCCTAGTGTTAGATTCGTGTGTTTTGATTCTACAGTGTGTGATAGGTTCTTAGCATTTCGTTGTGGTGATACTTGTTGAGCTTGCAGGACAGTTCTTCCGTTTGAATCAGTTTTCCATGATTTGTGTATATTTGGAAGGTTGCTTATTGGTGCACGGATTGCACGGGTTATGGCGTCGGATTGTATTGATGTGGCATGTCACCAAAGTGGTTGTGTTGGATGAGATGAGATCATTGGACCTAGGATGGATACTATCGGAATTGATTACAACATGTTTGGAAGGATAATATCGAAAGTCAGCTTAGAATTTGCTATAGTTCTTGTTGAATGAGAGGGAATTCCATGACGGGTTGATCTGATGAATGGTTATGAGTTTTGCATGTTTCTTTCATCATTGGCAGTGTACGAAGGTTTTAGAATGAGGTTTTGTTTGATATGAGGTTTATTACCAGCATTGGGTTGATTTGAGCAGCTACTGTGATTAGAAATTATTGTTTCGAGCATTTTAGCTATGTGGTATTTGAATTTGAGTATTGGAGTTATGGTTTCAGCTTTTGGTACAACTCATTTAGACTTATACAGTATGTAGATGTTAAATTTTGATCTTATAAGAAATTCCGGCTGTTGGAAATTTGATTCGAAGGCTTGTGGGCTAGGTTGAATTGAGAAATTTCAGTTTATGTTGTGTTATCGGACCTGTATGGGATAGGGTAACGTGGGATCACCCCCGGGTATGTGCATGGCAAGGTTATATGGCAGTTTGATGGCTTTGAGAACAACTCTGGACACGTTTGAGGACGAACATATGTTTAAGTGGGGGAGGATGTAATGACCCGTCCTGTCATTTTGAGCATATATACTTTGCTCAGTAGTTTACGGGTGTGAGTAGCTCCGTATGATGTATTTTGACTTGTGTGAATCTCCGGTTTGGTTTTCAGGTTATTCGGGACAGATTTGGAAGAATGATTCTCAACTAGGGAGCTTTAATTTGAAAGAGTTGACTAAGTTTGACTTTTTAGCATTTGACCTCAGATTGGAATTTTTATGGTTCAGTTAGCTCCGTTGGGTGATTTTGGACTTCGGAGCACGTCTGCATTGTGATTTGAAGGTCCGTGGTTGAATTTGGATCGAAATGGCGAACGTTAAAATTTTGGAAAGTTTGACCAGGAGTGCACTTTTTGATATCGGATTCGGATTGTGATTCCGCGAATTGGAATAACTTCGTTATGTTATTTGGGACTTGTGCACAAAATTTGAGGTCAATCGGATGTGATTTGATAGGTTTCGGCATCGGTTGTGGAAGTTTGAAGTTTCAAAGTTCATTGAATTCGAATTGAAGTGTGATTCGTCGTTCCGATGTTGTTATGTGTGTTTTGAGGCCTCGCGTAGGTCCGTGTTACGTTATGGGACTTGTTGGTTTGTTTGGACGGGGTATCGAGAGACTCGAGTGAGTTTCGGATGTGGCTCGGATCAATTCTTTGCATTTATGAATTTTTCTAGCTGCTGGTTCTGGTGTGATCGCACCAGCGGCTGGTTTCCGCAGGTGCGATGATTGTAGAAGCAACAGATGCATCACATAAGCATGATGGGGAGCTGGGCGTGAGAATCGCAGGTGCGGGTGCTTTGACGCAAATGCGGTTCAAGTGCGCAGAAGCGCGATCGCAGAAGCGACTTCAAGACCGCATGTGCGAGGGATTGCTGGGTCAGTCGTTTGCGCATAAGTGAAGTCTTTACCACAAAAGCAGTGGTCGCATATGCGACGAATTGTCGGCAAATGTGGGATAGCTGGGCATAAGCTATAAATCGAGGTTTGGGTTCTTTCTTCATATTTTGAGATGTGGGACTCGGATTGAGGCGATTGTTGGAGCAATTTTCATCACCAGGATTGGGGTAAGTGTTCTCTACTCGGTTTTGGATATATTTCATGAATCCACATTTGTTTTTGGTAATTGGATCGTGAATTTTAAAGAGGATATTGGGGGTTTTCGCCTAAAGTTTCATAATATGAATTTTTGAGTTTTGAACAGCGAATTGGAGTCGGATTTGAGCGAAACTAGTATGGTTGGAGTTGTAATTGAATGGGTTGTTGAATTTCATAAGTTTTGTCGGGTTCTGAGGTGCGGGCTCGGGTTGTGAGTTTGGCCGATTTTGGACTTTTGATTCAAGATTTGATCTTTTTCGATCGGGATTGGTTCCTTTAGCTTTGTTTGATGTATTTGAGTTGTTTTTGGTTAGTTGCGAGCCGTTCGGAGGTCGGAACACGCGTGATGGAATTTAGAGCATCCTTTGGCCTGCTCTGTGTTGGAATTGGCTTGTTCGAGGTAAGTAACTATTCTAATTTTAGTGCTGAGGGTATGAAACCCCGAAATACGTGTTATGTGATTTATGTTGAGGTGACGCACATGCTAGGTTGACGGGCGTGCAGGCACGCACCATGTGAATTGGGGCTCTGTTGTTTACATGGCACTGAATATTGGGCCTATTTTGTTGATATCTGTGTTTTCACCATGTGATAAAGTAATTGAGTTGTCAATCAAGCTAGATATCATGTTTAGGCTTTATGCCGATATTGTTTGGACCCATAGTGGTCATTTATTGTTGTCATCTCACTGATTTCATTGTTATTTCATACTCAGTCATATTCATGCATTCATACCATATCTCAGTCTCAGATATTATTTAGTGATACATCATATCAGTATTTTCGGGCTAGTTTCATGACATTGTGAGCCCGTGAGTGAGACTGGAGAGATTGATGGCTGCGTGAGGCCGAGGACCTGAGTGAGAGTGACATTTTGGGATCGGGCTGCATACCGCAGCATATTATATTGATTATATTTTATATGGATCGGGTTGCATGCCGCAACGAGCCTTCGGGCTATATATATATATATTATTGGATCGGGTTGCATACCGCAACAATATTGGGCCGGGTTGCATGCCGCAACAATATTGGGCCGGGCTGCATGCTGCAGCAATATAGCGCTTGGGCTGTAGGAGCCCCTACAGAGTCTGCACAGCCCTAGTGAGCGCAGTCGACTATATATACGGATCGGGCTGCACGCAGCAGCAAGTATTGTACAACGCTGAGTGATTGAGTGTGCTGAGCCTTGAGCATAGTGAGAAAGAATGCGAGACAATGAAATTGAGTACTCTGAGAGTCTGAGTACATGAGTTCATCTCTGAGATACATTGCATTGACATGCACACATGACATACAGACATAGATATGTATTTTCCTCATGCGGTGCGGTATCACATCATTCATGATTTCTTAAACATATTGACAGATAGGCATAGTGATGCATTTGGTTTACACTGATTATCTGAAAAGAAAATGAAACATCTTATTTATTATGGAAAGGATTTTGGAAAAATTATTACTTTAAAACTTACTCATATTTTTGGTAACTCTGGTAAATGATTTGGGTTTTCATTGAAGTACTTGAAAAGCATAACTATTTTCAGAAATCATGTTTTAGTTGGGCATTTTATTGTTGAGTTACTTATGGTATTACTTGTTTTATGTTGTTATGAACTATTGTTGGTTATTGAAATTGGGACCCGACCTTGGTACAAACTCGTCACTACTTTCAACCTAAGGTTAGGTTTGTTACTTATTGAGTACATGGGGTCGGTTGTACTTACACTACACTTCTGCACCTTGCGTGCAGATGTTGGCTGCTGATGTTGCTGTGTTCGATAGGAGCCGGATTGAAGAAGTACCTGCGTCCCGGCTGTAGCTGCCTCTTGTTCGTGGTAGCTTTAGATATGCAAAGCTCTGTTTATGTACTATTCAAATAGACTATCTATTTATTTCATTTCAGCTTTGTAAACTCTATTCTTAGAAGCTCATGATTTGTACTACCAATTTTTGGGGAATGTATAAGATTCAGATAGTTTCTTTAATTAATTGCCATGTTAAATATTATTGAAATTGGATAGTTATTAGTTGGCTTACCTAGCGGGTTGGGTTAGGTGCCATCACGACTAGTTGATTTTGGGTCGTAACAAGCAAGTCATATTTATCCAATACTTGCCTAATCGGAAGGTATACCCGGGCACGGGGTTAACTTCCGAGCTCAAGAAAAACTCATTAAATTCCTTATAGCTAACGTAGATTGTTTTGCTTGGCCCCATCTTGACATGACAAAGATCCCACCAGAAATAACCACTCATAAGCTAAGCTTGGATCCGAAGTTCCACCCAATTAAATAGAAGATGAGGCATCAGTACGAAGTCAAGCATGCATTCATGAAAGACGAGGTATCCAAACTCCTTAAAATAGGTTCCATTCGGGAAGTTAAGTACCTGGATTGGTTGGCTAAAATAGTAGTAGTGCCTAAAAAGGGAAATAAATTAAGAATGTACGTAGATTACAAAGACTTGAACAAGGCATGCCCCAAGGACTCTTTTACTTTGCCTAACATCGATCGCATGATCGACACAACGACTAGGCATGAGATACTCAGATTTCTCGACACCTATTCCGGGTAAAACCAAATTCGGATGGACCCAGGCGATCAAGAAAAGGCTTCCTTTATCACTAAATTCGGCACCTATTATTATAACGTAATGTCATTCAGACTAAAAAATGTTGGTGCCACTTATCAACGCGTAGTAAACCAAATGTTCAAAGAACAAATAGGAAAATCAATGGAAGTTTATATTGACGACATGCTAGTTAAGTCCGTGTAAGCAGAGGACCATTTGAAACATTTGCACGAAACCTTCGACATACTGAAGAAATACAATATGAAGCTGAACCCGGAGAAATGTGCATTCGGGGTTGCATGCGGGAAGCTACTTGGATTCATGGTGTCCAACCTAGGGATTGATATCAATCTCGATAAAATCAAAGCTATAGAAGACATCACAGTGGTGGACAGTGTCAAGGCTATTTAGAAGCTAATCGGTCGCATAGCCGCCCTGGGCTGGTTCATATCGAGGTCTTTCGATAAGAGCCACCATTTCTTCTCGCTATTGAAGAAGAAGAAGAAGAAGAATAACTCTTCTTGCACCCTGGAATGCCAACAAGCCTTGGAAGAACTCAAACGGTACCTTTTGAGTCTACCCTTGCTCCATACTCCGAAGGCGGACGAGCAACTATACCTGTACTTAGTGGTATCCGAAGTAGCGATAAGTGAAGTCTTAGTTCAGGAAGAGGAAGGTACGCAATTTCCTATCTATTATGTTTGTAGAACTCTAAGCGAGGACAAAACAAGGTACCCTCACCTAGAAATATTGGCGCTCGCTTTGCTAAGCGCCTCTAGAAAGTTAAAGCCGTATTTTAAATGCCATCCCATATACATCATAACTTCTTACCCACTAAGGAACATAATGCATAAGCCCGAGCTCTCAGACCGGTTGGCCAAATAGGCCGTAGAAATTAGCGGGTAAGATATCGAATATCAACCCCGAACCGCCATCAAATCACAAATTTTGGCAGACTTCGTGGCCGACTTTACGCCGGCCTTAATACCCGAAGTCGAAAAGGAATTGTTTCTAACCTAGGAGACTTTCTCAGGAATCTGGACCCTCTTTACGGACGGTGCCTAAAATGCAAAGGGGTCTGGACTCGGCATCGTGTTGAAGTCTCCTATGGGTAACTTAGTTAGGCAATCTATTAGAACTGCGAAATTGAATAACAATGAGGCCGAGTATGAGGCCATGATTGCAGGTCCCGAATTGGCTAAAAGCCTGGGGGCTGAAGTGGTGGAAGCTAAGTGCGACTCCCTCCTTGTGGTAAATCAAGTCAATGGGATATTCATAGTAAAAGAAGAACAAATGCGAAGGTATTTAGACAAATTACAGGTAACACTGCATCGATTCCAGGAATGGACCCTACAACACGTACCCCAGGATCAAAATAGCGAAGCCGATGCTCTAGCTAACTTTGGGTCGTCGGTTGATGATGAGGAATTCAGCTCAGGAACAGTCGTACAGCTCATGAAATCAGTAGTGGAAGAAGGCTATGTCGAAATAAACTTAACAAGTTTAACTTGGGATCGGAGAAACAAGTATATAGACTACTTGAAGACTGGGAAGTTGCCCTCGGATCCCAAAGAATCGATAGCTATACACATGAAGGCGGCCAGGTTCATCCTTTTCGAAGGTACTCTATTCAGAAGAATGTTTAACGGCCCGCGTGCCATATGCTTGGGGCCAGGAGACACTGAATATGTTTTGAGGGAAGTTCACGAAGGCACCTGCGAAAACCATTCGGGGGCAGAATCTTTGGTTCGTAAGATAATCATAGCCGACTATTACTTGATCGACATAGAGAACGATGCAAGGGACTTTGTACGAAGATGCGACGGCTGTCATAGGCATGTACTGATGATCCATCAGCCTAGAGAGCTATTACATTCGGTCTTGTCACCTTGGCCGTTCATGAAGTGGGGAATGGACATTGTCGGTCCCCTACCATAGGCGCCCGATAAGGCTCAATTCATATTGTTTATGACCGATTATTCTTCTAAGTGGGTATAAGCTCAAGCGTTCCAGATGGTCCGGGAAAAAGAAGTCGACTTTAATACCGGCCGAGATAGTGTGTGATAACGGGAAGTAGTTCATCGGCAACAAGGTAAACAAATTTTTCAAAGACCATAAGATCAAAAAGATCTTGTCAACACCCTATTACCCTAGTGGGAACGGACAAGATGAATCAACAAACAAGGCCATACTTCAAAACCTAAAGAAAAGGTAGACTGATGCCAAATGGAAATGGAAGAAATTCTGCCAGAAGTATTGTAGGCATACTGTACAACCACCTAAATCTAGTACCGGGGCCACTCCATTTTCGTTAGTCTATGGCGCCGAAGCATTAATACCCATCGAAGTAGGAGAACCGAGCCTCAGGTTCTGATACGCGACCGAGGAATCAAATGGTGAGGCCATGAGCACAAGCCTAGAACTATTGGATGAAAGGCGTGAGGTCGCCCTTGTCCGGTTAGCCGCCCAAAAGCAGTGCATAGAAATGTATTGCAACCGAAGAGCCAACCTCAGACACTTCAATATCGGGGACTTGGTGTTAAGAAAAGTAAAACTGCACACACGATACCCAAACGAAGGGAAGATGGGGCCGAATTGGGAAGGACCATATCGAGTCATTGAGATTATCGGTAAATGTTCATACAAAATCGAAACAGGAAATGGTGCACAGCTACTGAACAACTGGAACGTGATGCCCTTAAAGTTGTACTACTGCTAAGGTACGACCTCGTTCACCTTTTTATAATATTACGAATTGGACTAACACTTTTAGGCCATAACCAAAGGAGAACGTGACTGTTAGGTTTGAAAGCATACATTGCACTCCTTTTCTCTTGAACTGGTTTTGTCCCAAATGGGTTTTCCGGCAAGGTTTTTAATGAGGAAACAGTAAATCATGCTAACTAAGAATTGAAGATCGGTTTTAAATCGGAGTCAGTGGTCTCATCAACATTATCCAAGCCCTCTCAAGATCGACCTCGAATACTGGGGGCCATCATTATCGGGTCAGGCTTCTTAGCAAGGAAAGAAGAAAACTTTCTGCCTGAACAGTCTAGGCTCGCTGGTTAGGATTTATTATAAGGGCCAAAGGGTCAAGTGAACCGTGCCCGCATAGGACACCTTAGCCAGAATACAAGATTTTACACACTTTCAATCTTGTACTTTACACAGAGAAATGAAAGAAAGTTTCTACCCTTCTATTACATACTTTTGCTTCTTAAAGAATCAAGCCTAAGGGCTATTCCTATCCAGGGCCTACCAAGACCAAGGGCCACCCTTATCAAATCCCAAAGGGCTACCCCACTCGGGGACTATAGTTCGAAATAAGTTCAGGCGGCTCGGGTCATCAAAACCCGGAGGCACAAAACCTATTATGTAGTGCCTAAACCTAAAAGGCTACAACCACCCTAAAAATGGTTCGGAGACGTCTGAAGCCCGTAATCAAAATGCAAGGCCTTTAATAAAAATTCAAAACCTGCTAAAAGATTACCCTCGGCAAAGGAATCATCTAAGAAAACTTAAGCATCTTAGGAAAACTTCCGGTCACTCCGAGTTTTCAATACTTTTGATAAAAAATTGCATCGATGTCAGGTTTTGTTCAGACCTCCAAAAAATAAATAACTTATTACTATACATGATTTTGTGCTAAGGCATTAGAAATATTTGCAATTATGAAAATATGCTAAAATAGTAGAGACTTGAAATTGCCGAAAGGGGAAATTTAGTATATTTCGAAATATCTTTACAAAGTCCCAACAAAAACGGTCTCGAACTGAACAAACAATATGTACAAGATACAAAAACATCCTAAGGCATTTACGCCTGATATTCACCGGAGCCTGATTCGTCACCAGAACCATCGGGGCCTTCGAATTCTTCGGAGCCCTCCTCACCTTCGGGTTCAGCTAGCTTCTTCACCTCTGCCTCAAGTATTTTTGCCTCCTCGATCTCAGCATATAGGTCGAAGCCTCAGGCATTTATCTCTTCGAGGGTCTCCCTTCAGGATAGTCGCCTCATGTACTCAGCAGTGGTCTTCAGGCGAGCCTCAGCTGCTTTGACATCAGCCTTGTATTGAGCCACCATCTCGTTAGCATCGGCCGAGGTTATCTCCAACTTGGACCTCATTACTTCGAGCTCTTTACCAAGAGTGTCCCATTCAGCGGTGGCCGAGCCCAGTTGTGTTCCGAGATCCTAATTTTGCTTAGCCCATTTATAAGCTTTCTCCTTCACCACCCGAAGTTGAACTTCTACTGAAGACAGCTTGGCCTGGGCGGTCTCCTTCTCCGAGGTCAGTAGATCCATCTTACTTTTCCACCTGTTGGCCATTACTTGGATCTCGTCCATCTCCTTTCAAAGTTGGTCGATTTGGTCGATCTTTTACTAGACCTGCGAGGTATTGTCGTTAGCCACTTCGACTGGATCCTCATTTCTATTTTCAAAGACCTTTAGCTTTTCAACCAAGTCGGCATGCTCCCGCCTTAGGACCGATGCTTGTTTCTGAGCCCTATCCAGCTCGGCCTGAAGGATCTTAATGACCCCTTCTTGTTGCTCGCTGAGAAGCTTATAGATATCTCTTTTTTTGGGAAAGCTCCTTGATATCGAGCTCAAGCTGATTGACCTCGAACCCGTACCGAAGGAAGCTCTCGTGATAAAGTACTAAGGCCTGCAAAAATATGAAAACATGAGAAATATCAAAACCTAAGTAAAGTTTGATGGAAAGTAATGATGCCTTACCCGGTTCAGCGCCTACTGCGCCTCATTGAAAAGGCACGGAACGTTCACCTCCTTCATTATTTCCTGGTCCTCCTCGGTCACCAAGCATCGGAGGTAGCTAGATATCCCCACAGGAGTAGATAAAACCCGAGCATCCTCCGGGACGGTCAGAATAACTTATCTCTTGCGACCGGGATCCACAATCGGAGTAGGGATTTGGTTGATCAATTTTGGGCAACTCGGCCCGCCATCTTCCGAGGATGTGTCCTTCTTCGAAACATCCAAGTCGCCCGACACGGATAAATCTTCCAAAGCAGACGAGTCCACACTATCGATAAAAGAGTGAAGGGGATCGTCCGCACCATGGACCCCTTCATTTGACTTCTCCTTTCTTGCTTGGGCCTCCTCGAGCATGGACTCTGTGTAGGAGGCTGTCCCCGACATCTCTATTATACCGGGCACTTCCTTCAGAGCGGAGCTAGCATCCTGGGGAATCCCACCCCGGGTATCCACATCGAACTCTTGAGTCTGGGGGGGGGGGGGGGGGGGGCGACCTCATGAGTTTCCCCCTCAGATGCCTCATGCTCCCTTAGAAAGGTCGTCCCGTGGGTAACCACATTGAGCTCATCCTCCGGCTCGTCCCTCACCTGGAGGAGAGAGCCAGAGTCCGGCACACGGGAGCTAGCGCTCGTTCTGGGCTTGCGGGCCACCCTTTTCTTTGGTTTCTTCACCTCAGAACCCGAGGAGCCCAAAGGTTTTCTCTTCCTTTTCTTCTTTTCCTCCATGGCAGCCCTGGGTTGCCCCGCAATAGAGGAATCAACGGGAAAAGTTACGTCCTTGTCCCCTTCCAAAGGCCTAATGTCAAGACCGCAAACTCCTTCAGTAGGATATCGTGACGGCACCTAGTCACTAAGACTAGGTAAGCCTAATCAATATGCGAAAACATTAAATAAGAGATTTAAAACTTGAACATCCCAACAATTTCATAAAAGAATCTACCAAAACTTAAGATGTAAAATCCCAAAACCTGGTAAGATATAAGTTACAAGCTCTATATACAATACCGAATAATCCTATACATCATTGTCTATTAAAATATAAAGAAATAAGAAAATGACAGGATAGAAGGGGACTCCGAGGCTTGCGGACGCAGAAACGTATACCTTGAAGTCTCTAAATCAACAACACAACGCACTAATATCGAGGCTAATATGATGCACCTGGATCTGCACAAAAATATGTGCAGAAGCGTAGTATGAGTCCACCATAACAGTACCGTAAGTGCCAAGCCTAGGTTAGGGCCCTACTGAGAACAATGGGAAAAACAAGGCAGAAGATATAATGATGTAATGAAATGACAGAGAAGCGTAACAATGGAAATTCACAGAAGATAACAACACGGAATCAAAGAACACAATTACAACTCGTAAGAAAACACGAATCTTATAAGTTAAGGAACATCATCATCAACAAAAACAACAATGCAACAAACAGAGGAAAACAACAAGGGCACTCCCGAGGTACCGCCTCGTACTCCCAAAAGTAAATATCTCATAACGGCACGGCAGAAACCTCATGCAACAATAACAACCGCACAGAAAAAACCTCATTCTACAATAACAACCCGCACGGTAGAAACCTCGTGCCACAATAACAATCGACACGGCAGAAACCTCATGCCATAATAACAATCCGCATGGTAGAAACCTCGTGCCATAATAACAATTCGCACGGCAGAAACCTCGTGCCACAATAACAATCGACACGGCAGAAACCTCATGCCATAATAACAATCCGCATGGTAGAAACCTCGTGCCATAATAACAATTCGCACGGCAGAAACCTCGTGCCACAATAACAATCGACACGGCAGAAACCTCATGCCATAATAACAATCCGCATGGTAGAAACCTCGTGCCATAATAACAATTCGCACGGCAGAAACCTCGTGCCACAATAACAATCGACACGGCAGAAACCTCATGCCATAATAACAATCCGCATGGTAGAAACCTCGTGCCATAATAACAATTCGCACGGCAGAAACCTCGTGCCACAATAACAATCGACACGGCAGAAACCTCATGCCATAATAACAATCCGCATGGTAGAAACCTCGTGCCATAATAACAATTCGCACGGCAGAAACCTCGTGCCACAATAACAATCGACACGGCAGAAACCTCATGCCATAATAACAATCCGCATGGTAGAAACCTCGTGCCATAATAACAATTCGCACGGCAGAAACCTCGTGCCACAATAACAATCGACACGGCAGAAACCTCATGCCATAATAACAATCCGCATGGTAGAAACCTCGTGCCATAATAACAATTCGCACGGCAGAAACCTCGTGCCACAATAACAATCGACACGGCAGAAACCTCATGCCATAATAACAATCCGCATGGTAGAAACCTCGTGCCATAATAACAATTCGCACGGCAGAAACCTCGTGCCACAATAACAATCGACACGGCAGAAACCTCATGCCATAATAACAATCCGCATGGTAGAAACCTCGTGCCATAATAACAATTCGCACGGCAGAAACCTCGTGCCACAATAACAATCGACACGGCAGAAACCTCATGCCATAATAACAATCCGCATGGTAGAAACCTCGTGCCATAATAACAATTCGCACGGCAGAAACCTCGTGCCACAATAACAATCGACACGGCAGAAACCTCATGCCATAATAACAATCCGCATGGTAGAAACCTCGTGCCATAATAACAATTCGCACGGCAGAAACCTCGTGCCACAATAACAATCGACACGGCAGAAACCTCATGCCATAATAACAATCCGCATGGTAGAAACCTCGTGCCATAATAACAATTCGCACGGCAGAAACCTCGTGCCACAACCAACAGCCATCTCAACAATAATCACGAAAATCAACACATAACAATTGAAACAATGATGATATACGCAAAGAATCCTATAGTTAAAGAATGGATGCGGAATCAAGAAAACAGGTTATTCAGCTACGCATGTTGTACAAATTGCAAATAAGAGATAAGACATGTAGACATGTGAAATTAGGCTAAACATGATGACTACACATACTAGAGTAACTCAATTAAAGAAATAAAAAGGAAACTACTTAGCAAAAATTAGATTTTTAACATTTAGCCCGAGTACGCACTTGTCACCTCGCGTACACAGCCTTCACATATTGCAATTTACCATAACAGTACCAAATCTTAGGGGAATTTCCCCCATACAAGGTTAGCTTAGACAAGTCACATACCTCAAATCTCGCTCAATCAATCAATAAGAAGGCATTTTCCTCGATTTTCCAACTCCGATCGGCTCGAACCTAGCCAAAATAATTTCATACTATAAATATAACTATAAGAAACTAATTTAAATAATTAAACTACAACTTTAGCAAAGAATTGAAAAATTGCTACTAAAAGTCCACCCGGTCCTAGGTCTCGAAACTCGACCAAAATTATAAAATCCGAACGCACATTCGATATAGAGTCCAACCATACAAGAATTACTCAAATCGTCTTTCAAATACTCAAATTTAGCCTAAGAAGTCTTTCAAATCCTCGTCGCACCTGCGACCACTGGCCTCTCTTTTCAGACCCGCTTATGCGCTAGCCCTCTCGCTTCTGCGAGCTCGCACTTGCGATCAAACTTGCGCAGCTGTGATTGCACCAGACCTGGTGCACTTAAACCATTTCTTAAGTTTCCAATTCGATCTGTTAACCATCCGAACTCCCCCCTCCCTCCCAGGCCCCCGAGACCTTAACCAAACTCTCTAACAAGTCCTAAAACATCATACGAACTTAGTCGAACCTTCAATTCACATCAGACAATGCTAAAAATATGAATTGCACATCGATTCAAGCCTAATGAACTTTAGAACTTTTAACTCTACATTCGATGACGAAACCTATCAAATCACATCCAATTGACCTCAAATTTTCACACAAGTCATAATTGAAATTACGAACCTACTCCAACTTCCGGAATCGGAATCCGACCCGATATCAAAAAGTCCACTCCCGGTCAGACTTTTCAAAAATCATCCAACTTTCCAACTTTTGCCATTAACGCGAAAGTGACCTACGTACCTCCAAATCAACATCTGAACACACTCCTAAGACCAAAATCATCCTACGAGACTATTGGAACCATCAAAACTCCATTCCGGAGTTGCCTTCACACAAATCAAACTACGGTCAATTCATACAACTTAAACTTCCATTTGAGGGATTATGTGTCCCATCTCACCACGAAACCAAAAACCAAATACCCCGACAAGTCACGTAACCACAATATCATTCAAAGAAGGCAATAAATAGGGGGTCAGGTCTAGTGGGGAGCATGCCCATCCCATTAGATATCATTTGACACTTAAAAGGACATGTCACAACCCAATTTTATCATAGGCCATGATGGCGTCCAACACCATTATTAGGCAAGACAACACTGATAGATCTAGTGATTTCAACTTTTAATATGTTTGCAAAGTAAATAACTTTCCGCATTTATAAAAGTTTTAGACATTTACTGCTGTAAAGTAATTAAACAGAAGCAACTGAGTGTAAATCGAGGTCAACACAATAAATCCAAAATTATGAGTCTACTAGTGTGAGCCAAGACCTGGTATCACAAATGTATGGGCTACTAGCAGAATATATAAAAGAATACTAGTCTACTGTCTCAAGGAAATAGACAGAAATATAAATCCCAAAGAGAGACTCCGGTTGATGCTGAACGGCTCGGAAGGGCAGCTCACCGTGTAGTCTAGAGCTAGAAGTCAAGCGTGCGTGCCGGACTGGTAACCAGATGCACCTGCCTCAGATCCTGCACATCAAGTACAGAAGTGTAGCGTGAATACGTAAACAACATGTACTCAGTAAGTATCTAGTCTAACCTCGAAGAAGTAGTGACAGGGGGTCGACTTCGACACATACTAAGGGCTAAAACATAATAATATGAAGTTTTAATAAAGCAGGTAATGTACAATAATAATAGATCTCAAAACAGGGAGTAAGTAAGCAAATCCTTCTTTCGAGTAAGAATCAGACCATTTCTCTCATCTATTCCTTTCACCTTTCAAGTTCGTGAAGCATTATTAAATATAAAAAGGGATTTCGGTCTCACTACGCACGAGCGACCCAATCTAAATATACATAATAATATGTTGGGCACCGCCGAGGGTCGAACAGCCCGAACCATATAATATATCAATAAATCCTGCCGAGGCGAACGACCCGCTCCTATAAGAGTAGTGGAAGTTTACCCCGCTCGCGGAATATATTTGCGAAGCGGTTGAACATATAATTTCTCAATTTATCGTAGTATTCCTCAATTACTTTTAAAAAACTGGAAATTCAACTTGGGGATTTAAATATTGAGACCTTCAACTTCCACTTTAATGCAACAACTAGTAAGCATAAACAAGAAACGATATCAACAAATCATGGTGTAAGCCTAGATCTACCCAGACATAAGCATGAATAGTAGCTATGCACGGACACTTGTCACATCGTTCTTGCGTAGCCCCCACAATTAGAAGTACATATTGATTTAAGTTCACCTATGGGATTAATTTCCTCTTACAAGGTTAGAAATAGAGACTTACCTCATCTCAAAGTCTACTTCCCGGTTCAAGAATGCGCTCACACCTTCAAGTCAGTGCCGAATCAATCCAAACTAATCAAATAATATACAAACTAATCAATATGTGCTTAAGAGTTCGTATTCCAACTATTAAAGAGGCTACCCAACCCTAAATGCAAGATTCTAAAAATTCACCCACGGGCCCACGGGCCCGGATTCCAAAAATCTTCAAAGAAAGTTGTTACACATAACCTTAGAAACATAAATATATGATTTTCACTAAGTTACATAACCATTTTCGTGGTAAAATCCCATTTTTATTAAACCCTAGGTTTTTCATCTAAATTCATGATTTCTACCAATTTGCATGTTAAATTCAACCCATAATCTATGTATTAAACTCATATTAAGTAGAAATTACTTACCTCACAAATCTAGGTCAAAAGTCCCTCCTTGAAAGCTCTCAAATCGCCCAAGAGTGGATGAAAATGTGATAAAAATGGCCTAAGTCCCGTATTAAATGAACCCTTACTGCCAAGCGACTTTCGCACCAGCAGTGCTTTGGGCCGCATCTGCGGTCCCGCACCTGCGGCACATGCCTCGCAGGTGCGCCTTTCCTCCACCTGGTCGGGCTCCGCATCTACGGACAAGGAGGGCCGCTTCTGCGAGCCCAGCCGCACCTGCGACCATGGCTATCGCATCTGCGCTCACGCAGGTGCGCCCAATCTTCCGCATCTGCGGATTCTGGACTGCCCTCTATTTCTTGCTTCTACAGCTCATGGCTCACACCTGCGGCTGGCCAAGCGCATGTGCGATTATGACAGATCTGGGAGCTTCAGCTATTGCTCCAAGCTCCCGACTTGGTCCGAACCATGTCCGATTGACAATCGGGGCCCAGGGGGTCCCGCCCGAACATACCAACAAGTTTGGAATCATATAGCGGACTCGCTCGAACTCTTGGAACTCCCGAAACAACATTAAACTTAAGAATCGTACCCCAAAACCAATTGAATCAAACTTATGAACTTCAAGTTCTTCTATTCACTCAAAGTGCGCCGTAATGTGCTTATACTACTCAGATTAACACCAAATTTTGTGTGCAAGTCCTAAATGACATAACGGAACTATTCTCGGTCTCAGAATTCCATTTGGACCTTGATAACACCAAAATCACTCCAAACCAAATTTAAAGAACATCAAAATTCTTCAAGAACCAACTTTTGATATTAGACGACGAAACGCTCCCGAGTCATCCAAAACCCAAACTGAGCATATGCCCAAGTCCGAAATTATAAAACGAATCCATTGGAGCCGTCAAATCCCAATTTTGAGGTCATTTACTCAAAACGTTAACCGAAGTCAAACTTAGCCCTTTAAGGCCAACTTAAGGGACCAATTGTTCCGATTTAAACCCGAACCCTTCCAAACCTCAAACTAACCACCCCCACAAGTCATAAAATAGTAAAAGCACATTTAGGGAATCTTATTTAGGGGAGCGGGGGTTCTAGAAGGCAAAATGACCGGTCGGGTCGTTATATTCTCCACCTCTTAAACAAATGTTTGTCCTCGAATGGGTCTAGAATCATACGTGGGGTGCTGAACAAGCGAGGATATCTGCTCCACATGTCTTCCTCGGACTCCCAAGTCACCTCCTCGATTGGTTGGCCCCTCCACTAGACCTTCACCGCGGAAATCCTCTTGGATCTCAACTGGCAATCCTGCCTATCAACAATGGCAACTAGCTCCTCTTCATAACCCAGACTCTCATCTAACTGAATCGTACTGAAGTCTAACACGTGTTACAAGTCGGGATGATACTTCTGGAGCATAGACACGTGGAAAATCGGATGAACTCCCAATAGACTGGGAGGCAGAGCAAGCTCATAAACAACTTCCCCAACTCTCCTCAACAGCTCAAATGGGCCTATAAAACTTGGGCTCAACTTTCCCTTCTACCCAAACCTCATGATCCCCTTCATCGGCGAGATTTTCAAGAGAACCTTCTCGCCCACCATGAATGATAAGCCACGTGCCTTCCGATCCGCGTAACTCTTCTGTCAAGACTGTGCTGTGCGGAGTCTCTCCTGAATCAACTTTACCTTTTCAAAGGCATCCGTCACCAAATCAGTACCATACAACCTAGCCTCGCTGGGCTCAAACCACCCAATGGGAGAACGACATAGCCGGCCATATAAAGCCTAGAACAAATACATCTCAATGCTGGACTGGTAACTGTTGTTGTAAGCAAACTCGACCAAGGGCAAGAACCGATCCCACTGTCCTCCAAGGTCAATCACACATACTTTGAGCATGTCCTCCAATATCTGAACTGTCCGCTCCGACCGCCCATCGATCTGTGGATAAAATGTTGTGTTGAGCTCTGGATCCGAATCCCCAATTCACTCTGTACTGCTCTTCAGAAATATGAAGTAAACTGAGGACCTCTGTCTGAAATGATGGAAACAGACACACCATGCAGCCGAACTATCTCCTGGATATAAATCTGGGCATATCTCTCTGAAGTATATATATTCATCATAGGAATGAAGTGTGACGACTTAATCAATCTGTCTACAATGACCCAAACTGCCTCAATCTTCTTGGGATCCACCTTAATTCATTCGCCTGATACAACATGCCCCATGAATGCCACAGAATCCAACCAAAACTCACACTTGGAGAACTTAGCGTATAGCTTATGCTCCCGCAAAGTCCGAAGCACCACTCTCAAATGTTGCTCGTGCTCATCCATGCTACGTGAGTAAATCAAAATGTCATAAATGAAGACAATGAGAAACGAATCAATATAATGCCTGAACACCCTGTTCATCAGGTCCATAAACGTCGTTGGGTCATTAGTCAAGCCGAAGGACATCACTAGAAACTCATAATGGCCATATCTAGTACGGAAAGCAGTCTTTGGAAAATCTGAGTCCCGAATCCTCAACTGATGGTACCCTGATCTCAAGTCGATCTTGGAGAACACCCTACAACTGGTCAAACAAATCACCAATACGCGACAACGGGTACATTTTCTTAATTGTGACCTTGTTCAACTGGCGCTAATCAATGCACATCCGCATAGTCCTATATTTCTTCTTCACAAATAATACTGGTGCACCCCAAGGTGATACACTCAGTGTGATGAACCCGTTGGCTAGCAACTCTTCAAGTTGTTCCTTTAACTTCTTTAATTCTTTCGGAGCCATACGGTACGGTGAGATAGATATAGGCTGGGTACCTAGAGCCAAGTCAATACAGAAGTCGATTTCACGATCTGGTGGCATGCCTGGAAGATCAGAAGGAAACACATCGGAGAACTCCCGGACTACCGATACTGAATCTATCGTTGGAGGCTCTACAGTAGTATCCCGAACATAGTCTAGATAATCCAAACAACCCTTCTCGACCATGTGTCAAGCCTTCATAAAAGAGATAATCTGACTAGATGTGTTGACAGACGAACTGTTCCACTCCAATCTAGGGAACTCTGGCATCGCTAAGGTAATAGTATTGGCATGGCAATCCAGGATGGCATCATATGGAGATATCCAGTCCATGCCCAGGATGACCTCAAAGTCAGTCATATCAAGCAACAAAAGATCTGCTTTAGTCTGATAACCACAGAATGTAACCACACATGACCGATAGATCCAATCCACTACAACAGAATCGCCCACAGGAGTGGACATAAAGCCAGGAGTGCCCAAGGACTCATGAGGAATATCCAAAAAGTGAGCAAATTGAGATGACACATATGAATGGGTAGATCCTGGATCAAATAGTAATGAAGCATCCCTACCGCAGACAGAGATAATACATATGATCACAGCATCTGAGGCCACTGCATCTAGTCGGGCCGGAAAAGCATAAACTCTGGCTGGAGCTCTACCTGGCTGGCCTCCGCCTACCTGACCTCCACCGCTGGGACAGCCCCTACACACCTGCCCTCTGCCTCTGGGCAGCCGAATGGCTGGTGCGGCTATTGGAGCTGTAAACATGGGTTGCTGACCCTGCTGCACCGCGTTGCCCCAAAGTCTGGGGCAATGCCTCTTCATGTGGCTAGGATCCCCGCACTCATATCAACCTCTCGGAGCAGTGGACTACTACCCTGAAGTCTCACCCTGATGGCCTGAATACCCCTGGAAGGACCTGGAGAGCTGGTGGGCGATATGAACTCTCTGGTATGGTGCTGAAGTAGGCACTGGAAGAACCCGGATGGCCGGAGTAACTACTGAAAGAACCTTGCATAGCTGGCAGGCAAAAAAAACTCTCCGGCATAGCGCTGAAATAGGGTCGCGCCGGAATACCCCGAGGAGGTGGTGGTGCCGGATATAGGGGCCTGCTAGACGAACCCTCCCAAAATGACCTCTGTCCCTAGCTGGGGCACCTGTGAACTCTCCAGAAAAATGGGACATCTTGTCCCGCTGCATCTGCTCTCTACCCCTCTGATGGTAATGCTCAATCCTACGAGCAATCTCTACTACAAACTGATAAGAAGTCCCAATCTCAACCTCCCGATCCATAGTAGCATGAATATATGAGTGCAACCCCACAACAAACCTTCGCACTCACTCCGCCTCAGTAGGAAGTATCATAAGTGTATGGCGATACAACTCATAGAATCTTGCCTCATAATCGGTCACTAATATTGGACCTTGCTCGAGCTGCTTGAACTGACACTGTAACTCTTCCCTCTGGGAGGGTGGAATATACTTGTCCAACAATAGGTGGGTGAAATGGTCCCAAGTCATGAGAGGAGAATCTGCTAGTCTGCCAACAAGATAAGCCCTCCACCACCTACGTGCGCTGCCCTCCAACTGAAAGGTAGTGAAATCCACCCTGTGAGACTCCAATATGCTCATGTTGTGCAGTCTGTCCATGCACCTATCAATAAAGTCCTGGGATCCTCATGGCGCTCACCCCCAAACACCGGAGGGTGAAGCCTAGTCCATCTGTCCAAGAGCTTCTGCGGCTCGCCGGCCACAGCTGGTCTAGGCTCAAGTACAACCGCTGTAACTGGCTGGGCCCCACCTACAGGTAGTGTACTCGGGGTCTGATATACGGTAGCTGCATGCCCAGGTGCCTGAGCATTAGGGGTCTGTGCTCCCCCTCCCGACTGAGATATGGCTGGGTCTACTGGAAATAAATCAGCCTTGGTCATAGAATCTATGAACCGTAGCATACGGCCCATGACCTCCCAAAAGCCCGGTGCTGACGTGCAATCTACCGGGGCTGGCTCTACTGCGGGCACCCTGCCCTACTCCTCAACGATGAGATCCTCCACTGAATCTACTGGTGGTACAACTGGGACAACTCTGGGATGTCCTCGTCCCCTACCTCGGGCTGGTGCCCTCCCCCGACCTCTGCCTCGACCTCTAGTTACAGGAGAGCAGCCCCTCCCGAGTCTTGAACGTCTGTTGCGCGTGTTCTCATCATCTGTGAGGGAATAAGAGGAAGAAACTTAGTACACCATCTACTGCACGATAGGAGATGAACAAGACTAGTTTCCTAACACCCTATAACCTCTCAAAGAAAAGCACGGACGTCTCCGCACCAATCCGCAAGACTCTATTAGGTCTGTCCATAACTTGTGAGACCTACGTATACCTAGTGCTCTGATACCATGTTGTCACGACACAATTTCATCATAAGCTGTGATGGCACCCAACACCATTGTTAGGCAAGCCAAAACTGATAGATCTAGTGAATTCCACTTTTAATATGTTTGCAAAGTGAATAACTTTCCGCATTTATAAAAGTTTTAGAAATTTACTGTTGTAAAGTAATTAAACAAAAGAAACTGAGTGCAAATTGAGGTCATAACAATAAATCCAAAATCATGAGTCTACTAGTGTGTTCCGAGACCTGGTATCTCAAGTGTATGGGCTACTAGCAGAATATACAAAAGAATACTAGTCTACTGTCTCAAGGAAATAGACATCAATATAAATCCAAAAGAGAGACTCCGGTTGTTGCTGAACGGCTAGAAAGGGCAGCTCACCGTGTAGTCTCGAGCTAGAAGTCAAGGGTGCGCGCCAGACTGGTAACTAGATGCACCTGCCTCAGATCTTGCACATCAAGTGCAGAACTGTAGCGTGAGTATATAAACAACGTGTACCTAGTAAGTATCTAGTCTAACCTCGATAAAGTAGTGATAAGGGATCGACTTCGGCACATACTAAGGGCCAAAACATAATAATATGAAGGTCTAATAAAGCAGGTAATGTACAATAATAATAGAGCTCAAAACAGGGAGTAAGTAAGTAAATCCTTCTTTCAAGTAAGAATCAAACCATTTCTCTCAGCTATTCCTTTCACCTTTCAAGTCCGTGAAGCATTATTAAATATACAAAGGGATTTCGGTATGACTACGCATGAGTATGCCGAGGACGTACGGCCCGATCCAAATATACATAATAATATGTTGTGCACTGCCGAGGGTCGAACGGCCCGAACCATATAATATATCAATAAATCATGCCGAGGTGAACGGCCCGCTCCCATAAGAGTAGTGGAAGTTTACCCTGCTTGCGGAATATATTTGTGAAGCGGTTGAACATGTAATTTCTCATTTTATCGTAGTATTCCTCAATTCCTTTCAAAACAAAAATAGAAATTCAACGTGGGGATTTCAATATTGAGTCCTTCAACTTTCACTTTAATCCAACAACTAGTAAGCATAAACAAGCAACGGTATCAACAAATCATGATGTAAGCCTAGATCTACCCGGACATAAGCATGAATAGTAGCTACCCACGGACTCTCGTCATATCATGCATCCGTAGCCCCCACAATTAGAAGTACATATTGATTTAAGTTCACCTATGGGGTTAATTCCCTTTTACAAGGTTAGAAAAGAGACTTACCTCGCCTCAAAGTCTACTTCCCGGTTTAAGAATGCGCTCACACCCTCAAGTTTGTGCCGAATCTATCCAAACTAATCAAATAATATACAAACTAATTAATACGTGCTCAAGAGTTCGTATTCCAACTATTAAAGAGGTTACCCAACCCTAAATGCAAGATTCTAAAAATTCACCCCCGGGCACACGTGCCCGGATTCCGAAAATTTTCGAAGAACGTTGTTACCCATAACCTTAAAAACTTAAATATATGATTTTCACTAAGTTACATAACCATTTTTGTGGTAAAATTCCATTTTTATTAAACCCTAGATTTTTCGTCTAAACCCATGATTTCTACCAATTTGTATGTTAAAATCTACCCATTATCTATGTATTAAACTTATATTAAGTAGAAATTACTTACCTCACAAATCTAGGTCAAAAGTACCTCCTTGAAAGCTCTCAAATCGCCCAAGAGTGGATGCAAATGTGATAAAAATGGCCCAAGTCCCGTAATAAATGAATCCTTACTGCCCAGTGACTTTCGCACCTATGGTGCTTTGGGCCGCATCTGCGGTCCCGCACCTACGACACATGCCTCGCAGGTGTGCTTTTCCCTCACTTGGCCGGGCTATGCATCTGCAGACAAGGAGGGCCGCTTCTGCCAGCCCAGCCGCACCTACGACCATGGTTCTCGCACCTGCGCTCACGCACCCGCGCCTACGTAAGTGCGCCCAATCTTCCGCATCTACGGATTCTGGGCTGCCCCCCATTTCTCGCTTCTGCGGTTCGTGGCTCGCACCTACGATCCCGCACCTGCGGCTGGCCAAGTGCAGGTGCGATTATGACAGAACTAGGAGCTGCAGTTATTGCTCCAAGCTCCCGACTTGGTCCGAGCTTTGTCTGATTGACACTCGGGGCCCCCGGGGCTCCGTCCGAATATACCAACAAGTTTAGAATCATATCGCAGATCGCTCGAACTCTCGAAACACCTAAAACAACATTAAAATTAAGAATCGCACCCGAAAACCAATTGAACCAAACTTATGAACTTCAAGTTCTTTTATTCACTCAAAGTGCGCCGAAAGGTACTTAGACTACTCAAATTGACACCAAATTTTGTGTGCAAGGCCTAAATGACATAACGGAACTATTCCTGGTCTCAGAATTCGGTTTGGACCTCGGTAACACCAAAACCCACTCCAAGCCAAATTTAAAGAACTTCAAAATTCTTCAAGAACCAACTTTTGATATTAGGCGCTGAAAGCTCCCGGGTCATCCAAAACCCGAACCGAGCATACGCCCAAGTCCTAAATCATCATAAGAATCTATTGGAGCCGTCAAATCCCGATTCTGAGGTTGTTTATCCAAAATATTGACCAAAGTCAAACTTAGCTCTTTAAGGCTAACTTAAGGGATCAATTGTTCCGATTTCAACCCGAACCCTTCCAAATCGCAAACTAACCGCCGCCGCAAGTCATAAAATAGTAAAAGCACATTCGGGGAATCTTATTTAGGGGAACGTGGGTTATAGAAGGCAAAACAACCGGTCGGGTCATTACATCCTCCCCCTCTTAAAACAAATGTTCATCCTCAAACGAGTATAAAGACATACCTGAAGTGGTGAAAATATTAGGATAACAGTTGCACATATCATGTTCGAACTCTCAGGTTGCCTCCCTGACTGGATGACCCATCCACTAAACCTTCACTGAAGCGATGTTCTTCAACCTCAACTTTCGAACCTACCTACCCAAAATGGCCACCGGCTCCTCAACATAAGATAGGTCCTTGTCCGACTAGACTGAGCTGAAGTCTAACACATGAGACGGGTAGCCGTGATACTTCCAGAGCATGGAAACATGGAACACTGGATGAACTGTAGTGAGACTAGGTGGTAGTGCAAGTCTGTAGGCTACCTCTCCAACCCTCTCAAGGATCTCAAAAGGCCCGATATACCTAGGGCTCAACAAGCCCTTCTTTGTGAACATCATAATACCCTTCATGGGCAAAACCCAGAGCAAGACCCGCTCCTCAACTATGAATGCAACATCGTGAGCCTTCCGATCCACATAACTCTTCTGCCTGGATTGGGCTGTACGAACTCAATCTTGAATCAATTTAACATTTTCCAAAGCATCCTAAACCAAATCTGTAACCAATAACCTAGCCCCACCCGGCTCAAACTAATCCACTGGAGACCGGCACCGCCTACGATACAAAGTCTCATGCAGTGCCATATGAATGCTTAACTTATAACCGTTGTTGTAGGCAAACTCGCAAGTGGAAAGAACTGATCCTAAGCACCCCCAAAATCCATCACACGCGCACGAAGCATATCCTCCAATATCTGAATAGTGCTCTCGGACTGTCCGTCCGTCTGAGGGTGAAATGTTATACTCAACTCCACCCGAGTACCCAACTCATGTTGTATGGCTATCCAGAATTGCAATGTAAACTACGTACCCCGGTCAGAGATGATAGATACCAGCATACCACGAAGCCTGACAATCTCGCAAATGTAAACCTGAGCCAGCGGCTCCGAAGAGTAAGTAGTAACCATAGGAATAAAATGAGCTGACTTGGTCAATCTATCCACAATCACCCAAACTGCATCGAACTTCCTCAGAGTCTGTGGGAGCCTAATAACAAATTCCATAAGGACCCGCTCCCATTTTCACTCTGGAATCTCTAACTTCCGAAGTAATCCACCTGGCCGCTGATGCTCATACTTCACATGCTGACAATTTAGGCATCGAGCTACATACTCCACTATATTCTTCTTCATTCTCCTCCACCAATAATGTTGCTTTAGGTCCTGATACATCTTTGCGGCACCTGGGTGAATGGAGTACCACAGTCTGTGAGCCTCCTGGAGAATCAACTTATGCAAACCATCTACATTAGGCACACATAGCCTGCCCTGCATCCGTAATACACTGTCATCTCCAATAGTGACCTCCTTGGCATCACCGTGCTGAACTGTGTCCTTAAGGACAAGCAGATCTGGTCATCATACCGACGCTCTCTGATACGATCATAAAGAGAAGACTGAGAAACCAAACAAGCCAAAACGCATCTCATCTCGGCTCGGAAACATCCAATCAAACAAACTGGTTGGCCAAGGCTTAAACATCCAGGGCTAAAAGACTCTCTATTATCGGTAGATATGCTAAGCTGTCCAAACTCTCCACCTTGCGACTCAAGGCATCGACCACCATATTGGCCTTCCCGGGATGATATAGAATGGTGATATCATAATCCTTAAGCAACTCCAACCACCTCTGTTGCCTCAAGTTAAGATCCTCCTATTTAAACAGATGTTGTAGACTATGGTGATCGGTGTAGACCTCACAAGGGACACCATACAAATAGTGACGTCAGATCTTCAAGGCATGAACAATAGCTGCTAACTCGAGACCATGTACAAGATAGTTCTTCTCATGGAACTTCAGCTGCCTAGACGCGTAAGCAATTACCCTACCATCCTGCATCAACACCGCGTCGAGAGCAATGCGTAACATATCACAAAACACCATATAGGACCCCGAACCAGTCGGCAATACCAATATTAGGGCTGTCGTCAAAGTAGTCTTGAGCTTTTGAAATCTCTCCTCACACTCCTCGGTCTAACTGAACGGAGCACCCTTCTGGGTCAATCTGGTCATAGGTGCTGCAATAGACGATAAACCCTCTAAACGGACGGTAATACCCTGCCAAGCCAAGAAAACTCCGGATCTCTGTAGCTGAGGATGGTCTGGGCCAACTTTGCACTATTTCAATCTTCTTCAAATCTACCTTGAGTCCCTCACTCGATACTGCATGAGCCAAAAATGCCACTGAATTTAGCCAGAATTCACACTTCAAAAAGTTTGCATATAATGTTACATCCCATATTTTCGTACGTGAAAGTGCGCCATAAATAAATTAATGACAGTTCGGGGATGAGATTATCTTGAGGTTAACGTATTTATGCTATTTATAACAAGCGATAAGTAAGTACCATGAAGGATAAAGGATACACAAATTAAAGAAAATGAGTTTCGTTGATAATGAGTTTCGAGCTATAATACCCAATATTTATGGACTAATACCATACAAGGTACCTCATGGCCATGATAGTAAGGTGTATAAGGTATGCTAAAATGAGCAATATTTTAAGTAATTTGGGACAATTCTTTAATTATGCTGGTAATTGGTTAATTATCAGATAACGGGACATTACCTAATTAACTAATACATTGGATAAAGATTAAAATTTCCACCCCCAATCCCACGTGGCAGCAAGCCACATATTATATAAATGACTCTTTGTCATATTAGCTTAGGTGGCCATTTATAGTGATGTACATAAAACAACAAGACATTAACGTGTAAAACATTTAAGTTTGGTTTCACTTGGACATTGAATAATCAAGTGAGAATCATACACCTTCTGCCTAATTCAAATTCTAACATTTTCAAACCAGAAGCTAGAACTAAATCTAACAAGCTTCCAACAAAATTTCTTGCAACCAAATTAATTCCAGCGAGAATTATTAGCACATTAGCAACGTGAGATTTTGCAATTCTAAGGGAGTACAGTGCAACCTTTTCCACAAATATCATACAATTTTTTTCCTACTCCAGATATGTTAAGGCTATCCCTTCTTTCTTTTTGGAATGATCTATACGACACGAATGAAATGAGTAAATGCACAAATTCCATAAATAACTCTATTAATAGAAATACTAGAGATGCTTATGTTCTTGATTCCCCATGTGTCATATTATTTTATCATCTGTTCATGGGTATAAAACATATGTAAGTTGGTAAGGTTTACTTCATGATATTAATCAGAGGCATAATGGTCTTATGACGCACCGAGAGATTTTATTAACGAATTTCATATGCATTTCATGCATTTATACATGCACATAGACCCATGACCAGATGGCGTTATATACGCGTATATATATGTATGTATATGTATATGGGATATGGGAAAGGTTATGGTATTATATACGCACCACCACCTGATCAGCTGGTATACGCTGATGATTTGCCCACAGTGGCCGAAATGATGTGATGGGATGCCCTCAAAGGCTTGATGATGTTATGAACGCATATATCTATGCATGGTATGACATTTATACGCATATGCATGACATTATAAAAATGAAATGATTCACAGAGCTATGCAGATGTACGTGTCGAGTCTTTTACTCCATGTTTCTCTCATGTCTATTATTTACTAATTTTCATTCCTTACATACTCGCTACATTATTTGTATTAACATCCCTTTTGCCTGGGGACACTGCGTTTCATGCCCGCAGGTCCCGATAGACAGGTCGAGAGTCCTCCAAGTAGGCTATCAGCTCAGCGGAAGATGTTGGTGCGTTCCATTTGCTTTGGAGTTGCTTATTTGGTCAGTATAATTAGGACATGTATTGATTGGTATGGCGGGGCTCAGTCCCGACCTTTATGATACTTATGTACTCTTAGAGGCTTGTAGACAGATATCATGTATACGAATGCTTGTATGGCCTTGTCGGCCTATGTTTTGAGTTTACAAAATGATCATGTTTGCCTTATAGGCCCGTATATCACATGTATAAGTTTTTATATTATGTCGGGGTCGTCTTATATTGAGTATTCCTCTATGTTTATTCTGGTTAACCCATGATGGCCCGTTTGGCCCATTTGTCAATGAAAATACAATAAAAAAGATATGTTATGTTGGTACTCGGTTAAGTAAGGTACTGGGTGCCCATCGTGGCCCATCGGTTTGGGTCGTGACAAAAGTGGTATCAGAGCATTTCTGTCCTAGGGAGTCTACAAGTCGTGTCTAGTAGAGTCTTGTTTATGGGTGTGTCATGCACCACACTTATAGGCAGGAGGCTATAGAGCATTTAGGACTGTCACTCTTTCTTCTTACTCTAGATCGTGTGGTAGAGCTCAGTTGTAAGAACTCAATTTCCTAAACTCTATCTTACTCGTAATACAACGATGCCTACATACAGAAAGATGGTTGGTAAGAAATATAGCTGTGGAAGTGTTGAGCCAGAGGAACTCGATTTTGCATCATGCTTATGATGTGTAAATGTGAGGTCTTCAGCAGACCATGTGTGTACTAAAAGATGTAAGGTTCTTGATAAGGAGTTTTAAGGCAAGAATACTTATCCACTCTTACGGTAAAAAAGGAATAATAGAATCGGAAGGTAGACACAAGTTTCAGCAAGTAAAAGAAGCAAGGTGAAGAAGGGTACGAGGTACCCAGTTAATAAAGATTATCATTATTTACCATTCAGGAAGGGAGATATAAGCATTTTGAGTTACCTTCAACAGTGACAGATGTATGTACAATCGGCCACACCGATCTCGGTTATGACCTATGGGAGCTAACAGATATAGTTTAAGAGAAGGACGGGTTATCAGGATCCGGCTGGGGTTAGAGTAACCCAAAATGGTGGATGTATTGGTAGAGTTAGTTGAAATTTTCGAAGGATAGTGCAAATGTGGTAATGGATCTCCTTCTGGGACACCTAGATGGTGCACTCTAAAATAGTACAGCTAGATATGAGTGTTACAAAGATAGGCACTGGAAGCCTGAAAAGGATAAATATTATCTTAGTATGGCTCCCGTCCCTAGTAGAGAGATAATGCTAGGCAAACCACAGAGCTAGTGGATGGAGCAAAGGGGAGCTAAATGCAAAAGAATATCTTGTTGAAGTTTTCAGAATAAAGTAATAGACAGAAATGTTAGCAAGAAATGAGAAGAGAGTTAATGAAGCATTATGAGTATGATGTGATACATGGATGACAACGCTAGAAAAAACAATGATGATGGTATTATAGGATATATAGTCAAGTTAAGAAAAACACGAGAGGAGCCAGGCCTTCAGACAATAAAAAAGTATAGGCCATAAAGTCATATCCTCATTTCGAGAAATAAGTTCGTGACTCCAACGCAACTACCGGAAGGAAAAGTTAGACCCCAGAATAATAAAAATCAATATGGGTTGGTGAACAAGATAAACTAAATGTGAATTAAGGGCCTGAGTGATTGGATAATAGTCGACATCATGAGAGTTTCAGATTTCATTCCGGCAATGATAGAATCTACAACAAAAGAAGATTCATGAAAAATTCAGAGAATGGTCATTCAGAAAGACGCTTCCCTAAAGCAAGCAATGTGAGCAACGTTAAGCTTAAGGGACTGTGTGTGCCAGTTACACTAAGTGCCACCCTCGCGAGTAAGGAAAGTTGTTATCTTTGGTACAGAAGGATTATCGCAAAGCGAGTAAGGGTCATCGATGATGTCAGAAGACGCCAAACATGAAGAGGTAAAACATCTACAGGTAGATCATCATAGTGCTAAATCTTAGTACCCCCCTAAAGAGGGGAATATGGAGTGATGTGGCATTAAGTCAGAATTAAATGGTTTTAGTAACTATGGAATGGTAAAGGAAGAATGCGATAAACAAATAAAAAAGGGATGAGATTACACTTATCCAAATCCTACGGATATGCTGCAATTCCATAACATTATGTAAGCACAACGTCAAGGAAAGGAAGTAAGCCCGGGATGTTTTTGATAAATAAGGAGCCAATGCGAGAGGTAAGTTAAGACAAAGGGAATAACCCAAGAAAGATTACTCGGAATATTGATATGCGAATGGGCCAACGAGTAGTTAGTGGTTGATCCAGGAAAATCCTAGTTATGGATAGACAAGAGGATACAGAAAAATCAATAGATCGTGCAAGATAAACATAGTGAACCCCAACATGGGGCATTCAGTCTCACAGATATGACATCGTAACCTTGAGAAATATTAATATAGAAAGGGTGGTAGTAAAGGTACCGTATGAGGGTTACAGAAATAAAAGAGAATGCCACTAGGAAGATAGTCGCAATATCAGTTCAAAAGCAACCCTACAAGCACACGAGCATAAACTACAGATAATTATAGGCGAGAAAGGACATTAAGTATTCGGTGTAATTAGCTCGCAGCTTTACAAGAGTCAGAGAATCATCCCTAAATACTACAATGAAAGCTGGGTGAGAAAGTAAGGAAGGAAGCTTTAACCTAAGCTGGGTGACCTAAGGAGGAAATGGTCTTATAACAACAGTCTCACAACAACATTGTATGCACTCCATAAGAAAATAGCACCTACTGTGGCTAATGAATGGGAAGTAAAATTAGAAGTGATATTCAAGATCATATGCGTTGTATGGAATTCCAATATGCATGGGCACGAAGATAAGCTAAGTATGCACGCAAAAAGGAGGCAGAAAGACCAGGAAAAGTAATTGCTTACGTTTGAAGAAAGCTGAGATGGAACAAAAAGAATTATTTGATTCATGATCCAGATTTAGTTACGTTATGAACGCACTTAAGAGTTTGGAAGTTTTATACATGCAGCATATATAACCGTAGAAGATTCCTGTATAAGTTAAAAGAAAGAGTTGAGCCCAGGTCATAGACGAAGGATTGTATTATTAAAGGATTGTATCATGGACATTCCTCAGTGCCCATGAAAGGCTAAACGTAATAACTAATACCATGAACTGCAGATCAGGAGGTAGCTTAAACCTACATAAAGGCTGATCAGAAGAAGGATGAAACTAAAGAGTTTCATCAACGAAGTAAATCAAAAATGATAGCAGCATCGTCAGTGGCATACCTTCCAGCCTATGGTTTCTAAGTACCGAGAGATCTAGTCAGGATAATAAAGAAGAGTTAGAGATGATGTGATGTTTCGCTTGGTGTTCCAGAATAACACAAGAAATTCTATGGTACAAGCAAATTGAAGAAAGGTTACGAATAGTATAAATAGATATGTATAGGTCGCAAGCTAAAGTATAGTAAAGCGATAAAGTTTTATGACAAGAGTAAGAACGATAAAGGACGAGTGAGAAGGTGACGAGAATGAATAAGTCCTCGCGATTAAGCCCATGAAAACAAGAGAGCTAATGGTTTCTCTAAGTTATAGAAAGTTCAGTATAGCCTGAGTGAACTCAAAGGAGTCTACGACTAATAATATCTAGAAAAAAAAATGGAATGCTGCCCTGGTAGTGGAATGAAGGTGGAATTATGATAGATAAAGGATGACGTTTGGGCCTTCGACTGAATAATAATTTGAAGAGGATTTCATGGATTGTACGGAATTAAAAACGTAAGGTGAATCACACTGGGATGCTATAAAATACAACTATTGAAGTACAGTATCGCCCCTAAGTGGATTAGGAAAATCACATCAAATATTCGTCGATGCAACGTAAGCCCTAGTGGTCAGGTAATACGTAAGAGATTTCAAATTATCACTAGTATATTGTAAATTAATATTGAGATGAATTAACAATGGATGGATAAAAGATACAAAGTACGAGATGAGATTAGACCATCATTCTTAAGATGAACAGTAATGAGGAATCATTAAATGACTTAGATTTATACATATGGATAAGCAATGAAAGTAACCTGGAGTTCGGTAGCAGCCCTCAGTAACGATAAATCAAAGTAAGAGTTATGGCAGTAAAGTCAGACGGATGGATAAACGGATCTATTATAGAAGGTAGCAACAGTTATGAGATTAGAAGGATTCCTACTACAAGTCGTGGTGTGAGAAAGAGGCTTAAAGAGGGGAATGCCCTGGCCTTTGAATTTATTCAAAGAACAGTTGTCTAAATGGAAAGGGGAATATTAAAGTACTCGCAAGAGTTATGGGTTATGAGAATGATAAGTACATCAGTCAACATTCGAGGACGAATATTCCAAAGGGGGGAATGATGTTATACCCCATATTTTCGTACGTGAAAGTGCGCCATAAATAAATTAATAGAAGCTCGGGGATAGGATTATCTTGAGGTTAACGTATTAATGCTATTTATAACATGTGATAAGTAAGTGCCATGAAGGGTAAAAGATACACGAATTAAAGAAAATGAGTTTCGTTGAAGGTTGTCGATTTGGGATAAAATACGGTCTGAGCTATAATATCTGATATTTATGGACTAGTACCATACAAGGTACCACATGGCCATGATAGTGAGGTTTATAAGGTATTCTAAAAATGAGCAATATTTTAAGTAATTTGAAAAACTTCTTAATTATGCGGGTAATTGACTAATTATTGAGTAACAGGACATTACCTAATTAACTAATAAGTTGGATAAAGATTAAAATTCCCACCCCCAACCCCACGTGGCAGCAAGCCACATATTATAAAAATGACTCTCGGTCATATTAGCTTAGGTGGCCATTTAAACTGATGTACATAAGACAACAAGACATTAACGTGTAAAACATTTAAGTTTGGTTTCACTTGGACATTGAATAATCAAGTGAGAATCATATACCTTCTTCCTAATTCAAATTCAAATATTTTCAAACCAGAAGCTAGAACTAAATCTAACAAGCTTCCAACAAAATTTCTTGCGACCAAATTAATTCCAGCGAGAATTATTAGCACATTAGCAACGTGAGATTTTGCGATTCTAAGGGAGTACGGTGCAACCTTTTCCAAGAATATCATACAAATTTTTCCCTATTCCAGGTATGTTAAGGCTATCCCTTCTTTCTTTTTGGCATGATCTATATGACACGAACGAATCGAGTAAATGCACAAATTCCATAAATGACTATATTCATAGAAATACTAGAGAAGCTTATGTTCTTGATTCCCCATGTGTCATATTATTTTATCATCTGTTCATGGGTCTCAAAAATACGTAAGTTGGTAAGGTTTATTTCATGATATTAATCAGAGGCGTCTTATGACGTACCAAGAGATTTTATTAACGAATTTCATATGCATTTCATGCATTTATACATGTACATCGACCCATGACCAAATGGCATTATATACGCGTATATATATGTATGTATATGTATATGGGATGTGGGAAAGGTTATGGCGTTATATCCGCACCACCACCTTATCAGCTGGTATACGTTGATGATTTGCCCACAGTGGCCGAAATGATGTGATGGGATCACCTCAGAGGCTTGATGATATTATGAACACATATACCTATGCATGGTATGACATTTATACACATATGCATGACATTATAAAAATGAAATGATTCACAGAGCTATGCAGACATACATGTCGAGTCTTTTACTCTATATTTCTCTCATGTCTATTATTTACTGATTTTCATTCCTTATATACTCGGCACATTATTTGTACTGACGTTCCTTTTGCCTGGGGACGCTGCGTTTCATTCCAGCAGGTCCCGATAGACAGGTCGAGAATCCTCCAAGTAGGCTATCGGCTCAGCATGTTCAATACTACCAAAACTACTATTTTAGGGACTATGTGTCCCATCTCACTTCGAAACCAAAAACCAAACCTCCCGGCAAGTCACGAAACCCTAGTATCACACAAAGAAGGCAATAAATAGGGGGTCGGGGCTAATACACTCAAAACGACCGGCTAGGTCATTACACTTAAATTTGGTGGTCTTAGGCAAACCTGCAACAACAGAAGGAAAGGAAAGTCAGTATGATGAGAGATAGAAGCATGGTATTAACTATTCTAAAATAGGCCTTACCATGAGAATGGGCCTCCCACCGGCCTTTTGCGAGCCCGCGCCATGCATGCTCGGAGTACGTTATCTGAGTACAGATGCCCTCGATCCATTCCTTTAGCGAGGGGACCGCATTCCAAACCCGATAGACAGCTGCACAACCACAAGTATGAATAAGAAGAAAGAAATTGAAGGAAAATAAAATCTTTGACGCTTAAAGAAAAATTGCACTTACGAGATGCGTTACACTTCTCAGGGAATGGCATATATTCGGGGGGAATCACGTCTTCGGTCTTCACCCGAACGAAGCATCCCTGCCAGCCCCGGTCTCGGTCCTCATCAATACTCGAAAAAGGGCCTTGCTATCCAGATGAGTAAGCTTGATTAGTCCCCCTCGTAAAATTCGGGGACTGTATAATCGATGAAGATAATCGATGGTGAACCGAATAGACTCGGTCTTGTTCACGAAGTAGTGAAGGAGAATCACGATCCTCCATATTGATGGATGGATTTTCCCAAGGCACATCACGTACCTCTTGCAAAAGTCTAGAACAATTGGGTCCACCGCGCCCAGTGTGAAGGGGTAAGTGTAAACACTTAAGTATCCCTCCACATGGGTAGTAATAGCATCCTCGGGCCCGGGGACTACTACATATTTGCCTTCCCAATTGTAGTCCTTTCGGACCATGGGAGGAACGTCCTCGGTCATGGAGCATATGTACCTTGATGCTCCTTCACCCCGGTCCTGTTTGCATGAGGGTTTCTCGACCTTAAAGTCGTCTGCAATTGAGCAGCCCCCGAGAATGAACACTTTCAAGGGAGGCTCGGGGGTCGGTTCATCGACAACCATCTCGGGGGAAGCTGTTTCGAGGATAACTACTTTAGGGGAAACCGCCTCTGTACCAGCGACCGATTGGGCAGATGAAGAAGCAACTTGTTGAGGAACAAATTTGGATGTTTTAGCCATTGTTATCTGGGGAGATTTGAAAATTTGAAGAAAGAACATGAAGTTTTGAAAAACAAGTTTTGGAGATGAAGAACAGAGTATGAAGATTTGTGGAAAATCTGGGTAGAAACCAGGAAATCACTATGAAAATTGAAGAACAAGGATGAGAATATGAAGTTTTGAAAGAGGTTTGATGATAGCTGGAAAGCTCGAAGGTAATAGCTTGGTCGATAAGTAGAAAAAGAACAAAGGGGGAAGCTTTTATTGGGAAATAGACGACTGTTTTGCCTCCTTCGTCGTAATGTACGAAGGAAGGAACCGAAGAACATCTATCGTTTTCCATCATTTCGGCAAACCTACTCTCTTAGAAATGAGGGGACTGTCTGTATATAGGTAAAACCGAGTCCAACAAGCACCTCGGTTTCCCAGTGAGAGAAACGAAGTAGGGACGTGACTGTAAGAAATTATAATCAAAACCAGGAGCCTCTCGTATCAGGGCCCGAGCAAAACACCTACCCTCGGAGCTATTGGGACCACGTCCCCCAGGTCCAGTGCAGGTCCCAAGACTTCGGAGAACATTACCAAACGACCGTACACGACTAACAAAGGGTCATGATATTCGTGCCCAAACGGATATCACGATGTGAATCTCGGCCCGTATCAGCAGAAATTCAGTGATTAGCGAAAAAGAAGATTTTTACCTTTCTTAGAATTGTACTTAGGGTAAAATGCTCCTACTATATAAAGGGAAAACTAATTATTCATCGGACACATTGTAACATGGATACCAAGGCAATATACTTCTATTCTCTCTGTTTCTAAAAGTTATTCAAAATTCTTATTTTTGTTCATAAGTGCAAGCTCGGAACCGAAGGCAGGTTCCTCGTTAAGCCATTAACAGAGCTTGACTCACTCTTATCATTGGTTTGGCCATTTATTATATTTTGTATTTGCTTAATCTAACGTCATTGATCACTTGTATTGAATTCATATGTATATCCTTAAAATCGCATATAAATTCAATTGTTATCCGTTTTTATAGGTAAACACATATAGTCACTTTTTTCTTTTCCTTCTTTTTTGGTTAAAATCTTTATTGGTGCTTGACATAGGCATTACTTATTTACTAAAGTAAAAGTTAAAGATCTAATTAGATTAGTCTACCACATCATAGTTTTCATGATTACCTCCTAGAAAAGTCCAACATAAAATAAACGCCAATGAAAGAACAAAAGAAATCAATGAGATTATATTTGTTGAGATATGCCTTAGTTTGTGGGATATTTTATATTCGTTGATTGCTTTAAGTCGTGCTCCCCACGCAAGTTATGAAAATGAAAGGGTTTGTTAAGATTTGATTTAAAATACACTATACAGTAATAATAGGAGTAATTATTAATTATAAGTTGAAAAGACATAATATATACAAGTGTAGCAACATTATTGTTCCCATGCAAACGATACGAAATCACCACTGCGTATTTCTCTGTGTCCTTATATCCAGCAACAAGATTTTTCTTAATCTTGGTGTTGTTATAATTTTTTCTGTAGTTATGTTGAATACTAGCATAAAACAAACAGTCCACCATTTAACTTGTTAATCCAACTTTTCCATTTAACCATAAGAATAAGACATAGTTAGAAATGAATGGATAGGCGTGCGTTGAAGACTTAATACTGTTATAATTAACCATCACAGTTTAACCTCTTGGAGGTACAACTTAATATTCCTTGAATTAGATTCTTTATGTTTTTCTTCGTTTGTTGTTAAATGGGAGAAGATTTGTAAATATTCTATTGTTTTGGTGTTGTTAGAAGATTCGGAGTAAGTTGGCGTTTTATGGTTTTCTATTACTTAGTATCTTTCATGATCGCTTTATATTGTTTTCTATTTTTGTGATTTTCATTTTGTCAATTGATAAGAGAAACATTCATTTCTAACTTTTATGTAGCAATTACAGTTAAAATACTCCATGACATCTATTCTCTATAACAATACATTATAATGATGAAACTTGTTCGGAACTAACTTTCCATATTATGTTATAAAATTGTTTTGTACAACAATACTTCGTTATAGCAGCTAAAACAAGTCTGAACTAGCGACGCCATTGTAGAAAAGTTTAATTGTATCAGAAAGTGTCACGACCCAAAATCCACAAGTCGTGATGGAACCTAACTCGACCCGTTAGGTCAGCCAATTAACAGTTAACACAATTCTAATAAAATAAATATGATCAACAATTGATATATCAGGAGTCCAAACAATAACCCAAGGACTCGTAGTAAAAGACGTGAGCTACTAAGACAGGATTATTGCAAAAGCGGATGTGAAATAAATATAACTTCTGTTTGAATTGTACATAAACAGAATTCATATCTAGAACTACCCAGGGAGAAGCGGTAGCCACATCCGGAAGGCACGAATATCTTCAGAGTCAACCCCCGTCATCCACCGCAGCTCCGCTCCAAATATCTGCATGCAAGGTACTGAAGTGTAGTATGAGTACAACCGACCCCATGTACTCAGTAAGTATCTTGACTAACCTTGGTGAAGTAGTGACGAGACTTTTTAATTAAAAGATACTCACTGATATAACCTGTACAGTAAACTAGCAATATAACGATACTACAATATAACAGAAAAGAGTACACGAAACGAATATGCGAAGCAATAAATGAGTACTAGAAAAGATCACAATTTAGCATTTCCCAATATCTCGACCAATCCTTTCCTTAGAGCGATAACCAATAAACCACGATAGTAACTCCATAACTTTCATAGTGTGAGAAATGTACTCAAGATATCAAGTCAATGGCACGACAATACCCTTCGTGCATTTATCTCATACTCATTAAATATACGTGTAACAATACCAACCGGGTGAAAGAAATACCAATAACAGTAATGACAATGTGAAAATACATAAGTAACAATAATGAACAAAGCAATGCATATGGTCAATGGGAGCAGACTAGGTAGGAACCATAGAAATAATGACAGCAATTAGAAAAGAAGAATATAAATTTTACTAACTAGCATGGTAGAAGACCTAGGTGTAGATATAACAAATAAGAGGGAAAGCATGATCTTTACGAGCTAAAACCTAGAAGGCATGAATAACTAATATGATATAAAGCTTATATGAAAGTGCAACAAATGAGAAACGACATGGATGTAGATATAACAACAAAAAGAACAGAAGGCATGGGCAACACAACAACAATTAAGATAGAGAATAAAAACAGGACAACAACGACAAGTCACATAGAAAACTTAGGTACAACAGTAACAACTCAAGGTAAAGGCATGAACGTATACACCATAAAAAGATATCATAACATAATTCATATCCCTTGTCCTCGCCTGCACGGAAACATCCTTCGTACCATGAACCCATGATAATATAAAAGCATGATAATATAAATAAAATGGCATGGTATCACCCTTCATGCTTTCACACTCATCCTCACATATTAATGTAAATGAGAACACAATAATATGAATGAAACGGTACGGCATCACCTTTCATGCTTTTACTTTCACCCTCACATGATAACGTAAATAAAATGACACAGCATCACCCTTCGTGTTTTACACTCTTCCTCACATGATAATGTAGATGAAAGGTCACAGCATCACCCTCCGTGCTTTACGCTCTTCTTCACCAAGCATATGTATATGAATGACAATCAAGGTAGGAAGCATGAATAACATCAAGGAAAGTGTTTAAGTGAATATTCCAAATGAACACCAATAACAGCTTTCCAGCCAATAACAATTCCACAAATTTCAAGTACTTTATTATTCAAGTATTTCGACAAGTCTCAAATTCAAATCTTTAACTCAAGTATAGAATCCAATATCTCAAGAATACCTGTCGTTGCGATGTATTAATGATTAAACATAATGATGACCGAATTTAACACATCAATGGTTTCATAAAAATCCGTCAAATTTTAATCAAGTTATAATGAGCTAAATCTTGGTTCTTAGCATTTAATTTCATATTCGTGGTAATTTAGAAGTCAAGGAGGGCATGAAACGAGAAGGTCACAAAAGTCTACAAGGCCCAATTAATCGTATAATCTACCCCCGAGCATGATTAACCCTGGCACATGCATATACACTCGACACTTCATATATGCATAACCTCCTCATGTAGCAAACAATGGCAATTAGTAGAAAACATTCCCTCAACAAAGTTAGGCAAGACATTTTCCTCATTTCGGCCAAATCAATACTAAAATTCGCTTTTTCTTTACAAATTCACCTACACTTGACTCAATCTAGCCAAAAATGACTTAAATACATCAAACAGTGCAAGAGCAAATAATTCCAATTAACAAAGGTATGACCTTTATACGATTTCTAAAATGTCAACAAATGTCAACCCCGGGCTCACCCGGTCAAAACCCGGGTCCTAGGGTAGGTCTTGACTACCCATAACCCCTCCCCCATCCCCCCCCATTCCATATACGTGTTTTGTTTCCAAATCCGAGTCCAATTCGACTCTCAAAACACAAATTTTTATTTTTTTCAAAACTTTGACAAAATTTTCAAAATTTTCCCTTAGATTCTCATGCATTTGATGTTAAATCTAATGTATAATCACGAAATATAATTAAAAGTTGATAAACATTACTTACTAGATAGTTTGGTAGGAAAATCCTTCCACAAAATCGCCTCCCATCGAGGCTAGGGTTCAAAATATATCAAAATAAAGCTAAGTCTTGGAATAACTCAGCTATATGCAGGTTGCAGATGTCGCATTTGCGACTTGGGGTTCCCAAATACGAACCCCACAAAAGCGGACAAGGCATCGCAAAAGCAAACTAGGAAGAGTTCTTCTAAAGTCATATTTACGACCAAAATATCGCTAATGCGAAGACAGCTGCCATCGCAAAAGTGGCAGAAATCTTCGCAAAAGCGAATAGCCCACACTCGCAAATACGGGGAATGTCTTCGCAAATGCGAACTCTTCCCCGGCAGCCTAGTTTCGCAAATGTGAGGGCTACTTCGCAAATGCGATGGAACCAGTGCCAACACCCAAAACTTATATAAAATCATTCTGAAACCAATCTGAAACTCACCCTAGCCCCTGAGGCTCCAAACCAAACACCCACACCAGTCCAAAAACGTAACACGAACTCACTCGCGTGATCACAACATCAAAATAACCTCTAGAATCATGAATCGAACGCCAAAACGCATGGAAATCCCCATGAACTTGGAGAACCTCTAGAATCGCAACCACATGTTCGAACCATATCAAATCAACACCAAATGACTGCCAAATTTTGCATGCAAATTCCATATGACGAAACAGACCTATTCCAAGTTCCGAAACTAAAATCCGAACTCGATAGCCTTAAACTCAAACCATGGTCAAACCTAGAAAAATTCCAAACCTTAAAATTGCCAACTTCTGCCAAATGATGCTGAAACCCTCTAGAAACATCCAAATGCAAATCTGGGCATACGTCCAAGTCCAAAAATATCATCCGGACCTATCGAAACCATCAAAACTCCGATCCGAGGTCAAATACTCAAAGGTAAAATCTTGATGAATTCTTTCAACTTCGAACTTCTCAAATGAGAGTCACTCCTTAAAATCATTTCCGAACCACTCAAAACCCTGAGCTGATGATATACGCAAGTCATAATACACTAGGTGAAGCTACTCATAACCTCAAACTGTCGAACCGGACGCAATTGCTCAAAACGACCAATCGTGTCCTTACATCATCCCCCACTTAAACATTCGTTCGTTCTCGAACGTGCCAGGAGTTGTTCCTAAGCTATCAAATCACCGCATGAGCTCACCATACATACATACGGGGGTGATTTCCCCATCACCCAAACCTTTGTAAGTCTGACAACACAACATAACTGAAGATACTTAATTAAACCTTAGCTCATAAGCCTTAGAACCCAAATTTCCAACATCTGGAATTCCTTACAAGGTCGAACCTCACATCTACACACTGTATAAGTCTGAACAAGCCATATTAAGTCATAACCATAACCCAAGATGTAATCAAATGATATACCCCATCACTCGGATACTCACAACTGTAACTGCTGACCACCATGGCTGCCCAAAAATAAATTCGGTACCGGTAGTAAACCTCATATCAATTAAAACCTCGTTCAAAACCTTCATACACTGTCGATGATGAAAGAAGCACGCATAATCTCTTAAACACTCATCTGATCAATAAGCCAAGAAGCTCACTTGTCCGACCAGGGCCATTTCCCAAATACGATAGTGCAAATATCAGGTCTAGAGACCTCATCCAAGCCAATACAAGCAACCCAACCTACAAGTCTCACCAAAACCATATGGATACCCACACAATGCAGTTTCGCACACCAAACGAGTAATAATTCAGATATACAACAAAAATAGAAGGAAAGCAAGGTATAAGGACTATCTAACAAGTACAATAGATATAACAGAAAAAGTACAGTTTCATTAACTCATCCCACAGAGGGAAAACAATACACCAAATAAACACAAGGAAATGATATCCCATATAACATCTATTGCAGCGTGCATCCCGATCCCAAATATATTAATCCACATAGGGATAACAATCGAGCCAAAGTGCTCGGTCTCACTTATCGCATGTGCGTCAACATCAAGCACGATAGAGTGCACAAATATAAATGTGGGAAGATGATTAGTCACAAACAATACTGAGAAAGACAAGCTCAACTATGGTGCAATAAGCAAGTCAACATCACGAGGGCCATCTCGCCCATAACGCCACAAGGCCTAAACGGAATTAGAATATACGTGCGAAAAATCATGTACCCTTACAACCTGTCATAGCATAAGAGAGAAACACATAACATAGACCAAGACACAAATAACATCCATTCCGCCTGATGATATACATGTGGCAACAACTGTGCAAGAGAAGACAAATCTGATCCGATATAGAATACACATTCTCATTAGGCTCACAAATAATCCCCAAATTAAATTTTGATCATTCCCAAAACATGTAATTAACCTTCCAAAATCCATAGCAACCTTTCCATAACACCTACCATCAGTCATCCAATCCCCAACATTTCTTCACAATTTGCAATCAAGGAATTGTTTGCCAATGAGAACATCCAGCATCTGAACCTCACGAATACCAGAATCTTCATATCCGATCTCAACATCGCTACTCAAACAACCGATACGTCACTCACACTCCATCATTTTACAGAAAATACTCACAAGTCAAAACACAATGCACCTACCAACGTGCACTCTCACCTCCGGTAATATCAAATAGTGTCCACATCCTCTTGAACATTTGGAATCGTCCGTGACATCAAGAACTCATATCCTTCCCTTCAAAATAACCGCAATCTTGAACTCGCACTTTCAATCCCACCAACGCACCGTCACTAACATGCTAACTTGCAAAAATACGAAAATCTCATAATCAACTCTGAACCACAAGCAAATTGAACATCTCATCAACCGCAAACCTTGCATTTAACTCAATCTACGAGAACATCACCACACGCCATATAGCTTCTATACATATAGCAAACATCAACTCCGGTCGTGGCCATGACCATGGTAAATTCTTCGGAACTCATTAACACATGATCGAGTCATCAGAACTGATCACCTCTAACTCAACTGAATCACCCAGACTGCCAACTCGGAAGCAACTCAATTCGATATGCATCGCTCTAAAAGGACCTTCTGGGAATCCGAAGCCGTTTCTTGCATCCCTCCAATATTGCCATGTAGAATCATTATTGACATAGTAATGCCACAGATCCGATTACCATTCGATACCGATCTCAAGCCTTACCCATACACAAATTCAGAAGTCCTTAAATGCTACATATGATCTGGAACTCGTCAGAACGTTCTCGATAACCACTCACCTTACTCTGATCTTCAATACACAATTAATATGCACCGAGCAACTCGCGCTTCATCTGCACATGACTACTCAAAGAAACAACCAAGCAACCCCTCAGCCTGGAAACTGATACAACGTATGATCCTACAATCTGATCATTATTAGCAGACTCCCCCGCTTAGCCCGAAGCCATAGAACACATCATCGGTAATCCAAAGTACCATATCTTCATAGCATTCCCCGATCCCGCACGGATATTTAGCTGAATACCTCAAAACACCTCATGCAATACTGGTCATAAAACACTCCGAAGACTCTGTCAAGCGCTTACCCATCCTTGAAATAGTCAAACAACTTTCCCAAATACTTTGAACTTATAATATATATTCATCCCAAAAAATGGAAATCTCATACGAAACACACGATCCAAACTCATCATGCAGGAGATAGCCCACCGGCTGTACTCAAATCAACAACTCACCATGAACCCACCATAATCAGAATGACTAGGCCACTAGCCAGCCTTTCTAAGTCCGTGTTTACCAACCAGATATAAGAGCCCCCCTCATACATAAATGAATGACTGAAAGATTTAACACTGCATTTGCTCCGAAGACTAGACAGCACATTAAGATGATAATCAAGCATCCATAGTCCTTCATAATCCATCTGCAGCATCACAGATCATCGGGGCATAGCAATTAATAAGTGCACAACATCTCATATGAACAAATAGAAAGAATCAAAATCGTAGGTTCCAAGATGAAACAAGGCCGCACGATAAGGAAAGAAGAAAGGGAATTTTCCTAAATGCCCTATAGACACTTGCTCATGACTCGTAGAATCTATGAACCTAGTGCTCTGATACCAGCTTATCACGATCCAAAATCCACAAGTCGTGATGGCACCTAACCCGACTCGTTATGTCAGCCAATTAACAGTTAACACAATTCTAATAAAATAAATGTGATCAACAATTGATATATTCGAATTCCAAACAGTAATTCAAGGACTGGTAGTACAAAACATGAGCTACTAAGACTAGATTAATGCAAAAACGAATGTGACATAAATACAACTTCTGTTTGAAATGTACATAAACAGAATTCAACTCTAGAACTACCTAGGGACAAGTGGTAGCCACATCCGGAAGGCACGAACATCTTCAGAGTTAGCCCTTATCATCCACCGCAGCTCTGCTCTAAAATTTTGCACGCAAGGTGCATAAGTGTAGTATGAGTACAACCGACCCCATGTACTCAGTAAGTATCTTGACTAACCTCGGTGAAGTAGTGAAGAGGCTTTTTAATTAAAGGATACTTACTAATATAACATGTACAATAAACTAGCAATAGAACGTTATTTATAACAGAAAAGAGTACACAAAACGAATATGCAAAGCAATAAATGTGTACTAGAAGAGATCACAATTTAGCATTTTCCAATATCTCAACCAATCCTTTCCTTAGAGCGATAACCAATAAACCACGATGGTAACTCCATATCTTTCATAGTGTGAGAAATGTACTCAAGATATCAAGTCAATAGCACGGCAACACCCTTCGTGCATTTATTTCATCCTCGCCGAATATACGTATAACAATACTAACCGGGTGAAAGAAATGCCAATAACAGTAATGACAAAGTGAAAAATACACAGGTAACAATAGCGAACAAGGTAGTACATATGGTCAATGGTAGCAGACTAGGTAGGAGGCATAAAACAAATAACAGCAATTAGGAAAGAAGAATATAAATTTTACTAACTAGCATGGTAGAAGGCCTAGGTGTAGATATAACAAACAAGAGGGAAATCATGATCTTTATGAGCTAACACCTAGAAGGTATGAATAATACAAAAGTGCAACAAATGAGGAACGACATGGATGTAGATATAACAACAAAAAGAACAGAAGGCATGGGAAACACAACAACAATTGAGATAGAGAACAAAAATAAAACAACAACGACAAGTCACATAGAAAACTTAGGTACAACAGTAACAGCTCAAGGTAAAGGCATGAACCTAAACACCATGAAAGGATATCATAACATATTGCATGTCCCTCGTCCTCGCTTGCACGGAAACACCTTTCGTGCCATGAACCCATGATAATATAAAAGCATAATAATATAAATAAAATGGCACGACATCACCCTTTGTGCTTTTATACTCATCCTCACATGTTAGTGTAAATGAGAACACGATAATATGAATGAAACGGTACGACATCATCCTTCATGCTTTTACTTTCAACCTCACATGATAACGTAACTAAAATGCCACTGCATTACCCTTCGTGCTTACACTCTTCCTCATATGATAATGTGCATGTAATGTTACAAGATAAACCTTCGTGCTTTACGCTCTTTCTCACCAAACCAATGATAATAGGAAGCATGAATAACATCAAGGAGAGCTTTTTAGAGATTATTCCAAATGAACACCAATCACAGCTTTCCAGCCAATAACAATTCAACAAACCTCAAGTACTTCATTATCCAAGTATTTCGACAAGTCTCAAAAAACAAATCTTTAACTCGAGTATAGAATCCAATATCTCAAGAATACCGGTCATAGTGATGTTTTAATGATTAACATAATGATGACCTATTTTAACACATCAATGGTTTCACAAAAATATGACAAATTTTAATCAAGTTATAATGAGCTAAATCTTGGTTCCTAGCATTTAATTTCATATTCTTAGTAATCTAGAAGTCAAATAGGGCATGACACGAGAAGGTCACAAAATTCTACAAGGCACAACTAATTGTATAATCTACCCACGAGCATGATTAACCATGACACATGTATATACACTCGTCACCTCATATATGCATCACCCCCGCATGTAGCAAACAATGAAAATTAGTAGAAAAACTTTCCTCAATAAAATTAGGCAAGACACTTTCCTCAATTCGGCTAAATCAATACTCAAATTAGCTTTTCCTTTACAAATTCACCTCTGCTCCAGTCAATTTAGCCAAAGACGACTTAAATACATCAAACAGTGCAAGAGAAAACAATTCCAATTAACAAAACTATGATCTTTATACAATTTCTAAAACATCAACAATAGTCAATCCCGATCCCACCCGGTCAAAATCCGGGTCTAAGGGTAGGCCTTGACTACCCATAGTCCCATGATTCCATATACGTATTTTGTTTCCAAATCCGAGTCCAATTCGACTCTCAAATCAAAAAAAATTATTTTTTCAAAACTTTGACAAAATCTCCAAATTTTCCCTTAGATTCTCTTGAATTTGATGTTAAATCTAATATATAATCACGAAATATAATAAAAAGTTGATTAACATTACTCACCCGATAGTTTGGTAGGAAAATCCTTCCACAAAATCGCCTCCCATCGAGGCTAGGGTTCAAAATATATCAAAATGAAGCTAAGTCTCAGAATTACTCAGCTATATGCAGGTTGCAGATGTCGCATTTGCGACATGGGGTTCGCACTGCAATATGAGATTCGCAAATGCGAACCCCGTAAAAGCGGACAAGGCATCCCAAAAGAGGACTAGGAGGAGTTCTGCTAAAGTCGCATTTGCGACCACAATATCGCAAATGCGAAGACAGCTGCCATTGCAAAAACAACAGAAATCTTCGCAAAAGCGAACAACCCACACTTGCAAATGCGAGGAATGTCTTTGCAAATGCGAACTCTTCCACAGCAGCCCAGTTTCGCAAATGTGAGAGCTACTTCGTAAATGCCATAGAACCAGTACCGGCACTCAAAATTTATATAAAATCATTCTAAAACCAATCCGAAACTTATCCGAGCCCCCGAGGCTCCAAACCAAACACCCACACCAGTCCAAAAGCATAACACGAACTCGCTCACGCGATCACAACATCAAAATAACCTCTAGAACCATGAATAAAATGCCAAAACGCATGGAAATCCCCATGAACTTAGAGAACCTAGAATCGCAACCACGCGTCCGAACCATATCAAATCAACTCCAAATGACGGCGAATTTTGCAGGAAAGTTCCATATGACGAAACGGACATATTGCAAGTTCCGAAACTAAAATTTGAACCCGATAGCCTTAAAGTCAAACCATGGTCAAACCTAGGAAAATTTTAAACCTTTAAATTTCCAACTTCCGCCAAATAATGCCGAAACCCTCTAGAAACATCCAAATACAAATACCGGCATACGCCCACGTCTAAACATATCATCCAGACCTACCGAAATCATCAAAACGCTGATCCGAGGTCAAACATTCAAAGGTCAAATCCTGGTCAATTCTTTCAACTTCGAGCTTCTCAAATGAGAGTCACTCCTTAAAATCATTTTCGAACAACTCAAAACTCCGAGCCGATGATGTACGGAAGTCATAATACACTAGGTGAAGTTACTCAAGACCTCAAACTGCCGAACCGGACGCAATTGGTCAAAACGAGCAGTCGGATCGTTACATAAACAAATCCAAGACTTTGATTTGGTGAGTTAAAATATTTCTCTACCTACTAATTCTTTGTAGCACTTGCATTAACATAGTATATTTTTCAGTAGTTAAGAGTGTGATATATTGTTAAGTGAAGTTGATGAAAACCATCATAGATCAAAGTTTAAATTTCAAGAGTAAAAAAATATTGTGGTATCTATGTTTTTTCTTATTTATTTAAGTCTTGGTGCGGAGAATAATCTAGTATCTATGTTGATGTGATACAATACTAAATAGTCATAATTTAGTGTAATAATTAAAGTGCACGTAAGTTGATCCGAATGATTTTTTATTTGACTATACATGTGCCCGCACTCCTTGCATCACAATTGCTCTTCCCCAGATCCTGCGTAAACGCGAGATAGTTTCCGCACGGATTGCTTTGAATGCGCCCACACTCCTTGCATTACAATTGCCCTGGCATATACGAGCTAGGACGTAATAGGATGGAATGCCGTGTGTGGCATTGCAAATTTGTCAGCATTGAATCGACATTTTCCATTTTCTACATATGTTTTTTATATTTTATGTGTTGGATACGGAGGACGGAGGTCCAAGTCTTAACCATATAGGAAAATTTGGTACATTTGTTCAAAAAGAAAGAAGGACCCACATTTTACACCCACCTTAACGACTTCCATTTGTTGAACACAAAAGTAGGATCTGAAGCTTGACTTAATGGCCTCCTCTTTTTTCCTGAATTAAGAAATTCCTAAGGCGCAATTAGGAACTAATTAAAGCTGCTAGGATTATCTTTTACGTGTACTTTAGAGTAATTTAGGATTAGAGACAACTTTCTCCAAATCAATTTTCAACTTTTCACATGGCTATGTACCTGACTTCTTCATAGAGTAAAAGAAAATTTTAGAGCTATGTCAGAAATATACCATTAAAAATCATCTTGCTTGTTAAATTTCAACGGCTACGTTATTCTTGAGATAAAATATTATGCAATTACTATGCATTTTCTACCGATGTTCCTACCACGACCCAAATTTTAATTGACCGTGATGACACATAATCCAACCCGCTAGGTATGCCAATTAAGAACTATCCAAATTAATGAGATTTTTCAAGAAAGAAATGATAATAAAACTACTTTTATACAAGAATTCCCAAGGACTAGTAGTACAAATCATGAGCTTCTAAGATTTAGAATTTGCAAAGCTGATATGAAATAAAGTACATAATCTNTCATCTTCCTTGTTAAATTTCAACGGCTACGTTATTCTTGAGATAAAATATTATGAAATTATTATGCATTTTCTACCGATGTTCTTACCACGACCCAAAATCCAATTGACCGTGATGACACCTAATCCAACCCGCTAGGTATGTCAATTAAGAACTATTCAAATTAATGAGATTTTTCAAGAAAGAAATGATAATAAAACTACTTTTATACAAGAATTCTCAAGTACTGGTAGTACAAATCATGAGCTTCTAAGATTTAGAATTTGCAAAGCTGATATGAAATAAAGTACATAATCTATTTGAAATATACATGAACAGATTAGAATTCTAAAGCTACCAAGATCAAGAGACAACTATGACCGGAACGCAAGTATATTTTCAAATCCAGCTCCCGCCGTGCACAGCAACATCATTATCCAATATCTGCACGCAAGGTGCAGAAGTGTAGTATGAGTACAACCGGCCCCATGTACTCAATAAGTAACAAACCTAACCTTAGGTTGAAAGTAGTGACGAGCTGGAACAAAGGTTGAAGTCCAACACCAATAGCTAACAACAGTTCATAACAACATAATAAAAGTGATAAAAGAAATAACTCAGAGATATAGTGCTTAGCTCGCTCACAGCTCCGGAAAATAGGCATCCTTTTCAAGTATGTCAGTGAAAACCCAAATCTTTTATCGAAATTCACCAAAATATGAGCACGTTTGTAAAACTGTGATTTTTCCCTAAACTTTCAACAGGTAAATGTTTCATTTTCAAATGGCATAAGAAAAGTACATCTCTATGCCTACATGTCAATGTGTATTTGAAGTCATGAATGACGCAATATCGTACAGCATGAGAAAAAATACATCTCTATGCATGTATGTCAAGTGTGCATGTCGAATGTAACGCAACTCAGTGATAAACCATATACATACTCTCAGAGTATCAATTCGCTCAGTCCTCACAGTCACTCAAACCTCCCAATCACATGGCACTCGCACTTGCACTCGTCACTCGCATTCAGTAGGTACATGCGCTCACTGGTGGGTGTGTACAGACTCCGAAGGGGCTCCTTCAGCCCAAGCGCTATAACAAGCCAATCATGACATAAATCAATAAAACATGTTGCGGTGTGCTGCCCGCTCCCATCATAAATCAGTACCCTCACAATCAAACCATCGGCCTCGCTCAGTTGTCAATCTCTCCAGTCTCTCGGGCTCATAATGTCATAAAAATCAGCCCAAAAATGACGACGTGATGTATCAATAAATGGCGAGAGAGACTGAGATATGATATGCAAATAAATACATATGACTGAGTATGTAATTGCAATCTAAGCAAATAATTCAACAACAGAAATGACCTCGGTGGGTCGCAACGGAATAAGCATGTGGCCTAAACATGGTTTCTAACATGCATCACAACTCAAAAGTTCTAGTACGTAGATATTTCATGGTTACAGATACGATCAGGTAACTACACAGTACCACAAAAATAACGGAGTCACATTTCACACGGTTCACGCCCACACGTCCGTCACCTAGCATGTGCGTCACCTCAACCCCAAACACATAACACGTAATTCGGGATTTCATACTCTCAGCACCAAGATTAGAAGTGTTACTTACCTCGAACAAGCTAAATCCAATACCGAGCAAGCCAAGCGATGCTCCAAAAATGCCATCTCGCGCGTACCGACCTTTGAACGGCTCGAAACTTGTCAAAAGCAACTCAAATACATCAAATAAAACCAAAGAAAACAAACCCAATCGATAAAGGTTGAACCTTTAATCAAAGCCCAAAATCAACTCAAAAGTCCAATCCGGGCCCGCGCATACGCAATCGATAAAGGTCGAATTTTCTGCGCACACGCATGTACGACAAACAACTCACGCTTTTGCGCCACACGTTGCTTCTACGGCTCAAAATTACACTTCCGCGGATGCGCAGATGCGCCCATTATTCCTCCTATGTGATTCTCCTCACCCAGCTCTCACCTCGCTTCTGTGACTCCTTTGTCGCTTCTGCGACCATCGCACTTATGCAAACCAGTCGCAAGTGCGATCACACCAGATCCTACCACCAGCTACCTTAGCAAAAATTGATCCAAATGATCTGAACTTCGTCCGAAAATCTTCTGAGCCACTCGGAATCCTGCCCGAATATACCAACTAGTCCTACAACATAACGCGGACCTACTCGAGGCCCCAAATCCCGCATAACAACATCGAAAAGACGAATCGCACCTCAATTCGAACTTAAACGAACTTTGAACTTTCAACTTCCAAAACTCGCGTCAAAACATATCAAATCAACACGGAATGAACTCAAATTTTTGCACACAAGTCCCAAAGAACCTAATAAAGCTATTCCAATTCTCGGAACCATAATCTGAACTCGATATCATCAAAGTCAACTCCCGGTCAAACTTATGAACTTTTCAAGCCTTCAAATTTCCAACTTTCGCCAATTAGCGCTGAATCCTTCTAGAAATATCTAAATGCAAATCCGGCCATACGCCCAAGTCCAAAACCACCATCCGAACCTTACGGAACCATCCAAACTCTGTTACGGGGTCAAATTCACAAAAGTCATACTTAATCAACTCTTCCAACTTAAAGCTTCAATCATGAAATTCATTCTTCCAAATCGAATCTGAATAACCTGAAAACCAAAACCGACGATTTACGTAAGTCATAATACATTATACGGAGCTACTCATGACCTCAAACTACCGAGTGAAGTGCAAATGCTCGAAACGACCGGTCGAGTCATTACATCTTCCCCCACTTAAACATACGTTCATCTTCGAACGTGCCAAGAGTCGTTCCAAAGCCATCAAATCGCCATGTAACCTTACCACGCACATACCCAGTGGTGATCCCACGTCACTATTCCATATAGGCACGACAACACAACATAACTGAAGATCTTTACTTCAACCTTAGCCCGTAAACCACATAATCTAATTCCCAATATTTGACATTTCCTATAAGATTTGAATCTCGCATCTACACACTGTATAAGTGTGAACAAGTTGTATTAAGCCATAGCCATCACCCAAGATGCAATCACGTGATATACCACATAACTCAAATACTCATAGGAATAATTCTTACCACAATAACTGCTCGAAAAAAACCCGGTATCGGTAATAAACCTCGTATCAAACAAAACCTCTTTCTAAAACCTTAGTACGCTGCCAATGATAGAAGAAACACGTAGAAACTCATAACCACTTATTAGATCAACAATCCATGGAGCTTCCCCTCCTTCGACAAGAACTATAGCCGATTTCTAAGCCGATCAACAATATTATCCTTCCAAATATACCGCAAACAAATCCGATAGCACTCATTCTAGGTCCAATGACCTTACTATATCAAGCCCAACTATCCTATTGACATGTCACACCAATACTACCTAGAATCACAACCTGTACAATTCGTGCACCAATAAGAAACATCTCAAATGTACCCAAAATAGAAAATGACTCAAATGAGAGAACCGCCCCGCAAACTCCACAAGTACCACCACAACTGCAATGCTATGAACCTATCATACATGGTAGAACCAAGACACACGAATCTAACACAATAGATCATATCCCAACATAATTTTGCTGCAATGCGTGACTCCATCCAAACAATGGTCTATATGAAAGGCCTCAAGTCACAATGCTCAAAATCAACAACCACGCGCAATTTGATGTCTACTACCAAAAGTGCATGACCATAACCATGGAGAAGCGAATAACACAATACCATAGTCCGCAAAGAACATAACCAATGCACAAATCAATCATTCAACATCTTAATACCCATCTCGCTCAAATTCCGTTATAAGGCCCAAATAGAACTGCATCATGTGTGCTTATAACCAACAAATCACAACCCTTCGTAGCATAGAGGAGTAGCACATAGATCATATCAGAACACGAATAAGCTCAACTCCACCGAATGGCACATCCTTCAACAATAGTAGTACGGGGTCAACCAATCCGACTCGGTGTAGAATACAGATCCTTATTGGGTCTACCAAATGAGCCCCAACTCAACTCTGGTCATCCACAAATAGATAAATAACTCTCTGAAAGTCTACAATGACTGAATCATAACACATACTATCATTTGGCTAGCTTTGTCAACAACTTCACAGCCCAAAACCACGAAACAATCTGCTTCTAAGAATACCCGGTATCCAAATACGTAGAACACACGAATCACCATATCTGATCCCAACTCCACCGCCTGAATGTCTAACATATCTCTCATACACGATCATCCCACTAGGAATACTTCTAAAATTCTTCCGTGCCATATAGCAAAAATCTGAATATCAGATGTCGATCAACCAGGCGAACACCGTAATACCAACGAAGCATCCGTAAATCAACACTCAGTGCCCCTTCTAAAATCCGCACCCTTCTTAGGAATTAACAAGCAGTTATAACATTCATCTATATATCTGAAACTGTCTATGAT
>AWOL01S0173963.1:0-25215 GCA_000715115.1 Nicotiana otophora
GGTACAATGTTATTAAACAGTATTGCGAGAATAGTTATAAACTATTGAGATTTACAAACAAAAATCCTTAACATTGGATTCCGAGTTAATTAGTTAACAAAACATATAATCCCAAAATATAGCTAACATTGTAATTCTTGATAAATTAAACATTAAAAACAATCAAGGGTATTTTAGTAAACTTATAAGTTACAGTACAGTACGATACAATCAAACCAAATAACAAAATGTTATTTAACAATAATAAACAATAAAGTCTATCCAAATATTGTATCTATAAAATGATACGATACGATACAATACAATACAATACAATACGATACATTATAAAACGATAAGTAACAATGGTCCAAACAGAGTGTAAAGGAAAGTAATTTAGAATAGAAAATAGGAGGAGAGAGAATGTAGAAAGATAAATAAGGATAAAACTGATTCCATAATTTGTGTTACTCATTAATTGTGAACATAATCTTTACCATATGCTAATATTGAAAAAGAATATGCTATATATGGAATAAACAAGAATTAATATCATTTCCTAAAATACTTTTTGAAAGATGCTCCGCAGTGTATTTTTCCCTAATAATTAAGTATTGGATATATGGGCTAATATTTAATGGGTAGCCGGGTAGGGCTAAATATAAGATATAAGAATTTCGGATTTCGGGATATCCAAAAATTTGAAGGTACAAAACCGAAATCCAATCCAAAATTCGAAAATTTTAAAAGTTAAATCCGACATCCAACCCATATCTGAAAATCCAAACTAAATATATACTCGGTTTGGATTTTAGTTCGGATTCGGGTTTATCCAAACTATGCACACCCCTAGTTCATTGATTATCTAAACTTTTCCCTTGTTGGTCCCCTACCCCATATATATATAAAAAAAATAAAAAAATGAAAGAAAAACTTAATGATACAAAGGAAGTTGTTTTAACAGAAAATACCTACCAACAGAATGTTAGATAAATTCTTCCATTAACCGTTTCGTCAAAAGAGTCAGCTGAAACTCACAATGTTGGATATCATCGGGTTTGTATGCCTAAACTAGTAACATGAATTTACAGTAGGAGAATGAACAAAACAATTCTTATACGATTGTCCAGTCATTTTCAACGGGAGTAACAGGTTTATCAGCTGGAGATGAACTGCCGGGCTTCGGAGGTTTCTTTGAAAATATGGATGAGAATGGTTGCCGTAATGGACTCTCCTCCTGGTTCTTCTGGCCTTGGGGTGATAGTTTATCCTTGTTACCAAAAATGAGACTAAGCCTTTTAAATCGACTTTTTAGTTCATTGGCAGGCGCAGCTGTAGGTTCTTCAGGTTGAAATGTGATCCTTATGACTTCATCTGGACTAAGTACCATCGACTCTACAGTTTCGTAGACCTAGTAAAAAAAATTTGTAATTTTTAACTTATTAATGTAACAATCGGACATTAATCTGTGATTACACTACAAAGCCAATAAAATTGCAGAAAGAAATGTCTAACAAGCAACAGAACCCTGATTCCCCTCCCCGGGAGTGGGACTGGCAACCGGCGGCATTATAGCAAATCAATAGAGTTCGAAGGATTCCTAAAAAACTTTGCATCCCTCAAAAGTTGCTTGTCCTTTTTTTGGTTAATAACTGAGAAATTCCAAGGGCCAGTTGGTGCATGGTTCGAGACCTGGAAGATAAATGGGTCAGCTCTACTGTTCTCCACTTAAAACACTACGTAGTGTTCATGATGTGTGCCTAATCCACACATCATGCATTGCGCTCTTACCATAGAACCAAATCCCTAAGGGCGTAGTTACTAGTCATTTATAAGCCAATCCATGAGAGAATGTCAAATACACAAGCACATCTCAGCAGCAAGACTTGTGCTTGTATCCAACACCATGGGACACAGTCAGCAAGCTTATTCATCTCCACCAAGTTAAATTAAGACGTACCTGGCACAACTCATCAACTTTCTCAACCCAGCTGCTGCTTTGACAGGTGACAATGACGTACTCTTTACAATCACAGAACAGCTTTGATAAATTTGAGTTGTTGGAAAGGGTGGCCTCAGCAGTTACAAATCCTGATCCCAACTGAAATTTAAATAGAAAATAACGTAAGATTATCAAGTCTTTGTGATTTGGAAGCTGAAAATGTCATTGCCAAGCCAGAATAACACTTAATTTTCTATGTAAAGGATATATGAGAGGGAGGGGGACATGATGACAGAGGAAAATTTGACTTGGAAGGTTCCAAAGCATCACCAAATGAACTGCAATTTATAATTATATAATCGTTCTGGCTACTAAAAGTAGATGGAATATAGGAAAAGAAATTGTGTCACACACAAATTACATCAACTTTTTCCTCTTGATGGAAAATGGATGCACAAAATGGAAAATTCTGAACAGTATATTTGAGCTTCTAAGATGAAATTTCCACGTGACAGGCTGATATAAATTCAAATCTATGTTCAGAACAAAAGATACCAAGTCTTGAAACAATAACAGAAAATCCTTATTCAACATGGACTGAAATACTACCACAAAAGAGAGTGTCTGCTAGTTTCCAAAAAAATGATATTGGCATTCATTTGAAAGAGAAAATATGTATCTGGGATTATTCATTCTGATTTCTGTTACCAATGACAGGCTGAATTCCTTCCTCTTGAGAGTTTGAGGAATGAGAGTAACAGGAGAAGACAGATAAAAATTAAGACCAGACACATTTCATACATGCATAAGAGGACTTACAAGAGATATAAATAGCTGCTTGAAAAGCTCATGGGGTGATATATCCTCTAAATTATCCAGAATACTTTCCCTACAGAAAGCATCATAGGGTTCCTTTCAGAAAATCAAAACAAATTGTTTAGATCTTCTACGCTAACCTGGAACTTAAATACTTACACAGCCAAATCCTCATCAAAGAGAGGAGTTTGTCTAACAGCTGGCACTGGCTTTGCAGTTTCCCATAGTTCACGCCACAAGTTGCCTAAAAAAATCAATCCATAGAACTTGTCAGACAGAGTTTTGCACACTTCTTTCACCTGTTCTGCTTGGAGTATGCTCAAAGACGGCTTGTACTTATCATATTATCAACAATCATAATGCAAACAATGAGAAGCCTTAAAAGTACATTCTAAACTTAGTGCAGGTACCACTTCCACCAAGTTTAAATATTCTTCTACAACTTGCTTAGCATTATTAGTAAGTGAATAGACCCCTTTTCATACCTAGAACTGCTGGACATACCCAAGAATCTTTCAACCAGGACCTACTGGACTTGCTAGACTACTTGAATGGACAAGTGGAGAATACTACCATTTCGGAAGGTTTTGATCTCATTTATGCTAAATAACATGCGATTCTTCCTTTTGTATCCACAACCGGTGCACTAGTAGTCCAGTATTATCAAAGGCGAAAAGCGCAAAAAAGCTCCAAGATCTATTGGGGCTTCAAGCGCAAGGCGCAAATAAAGCGTGGGCTTTAATGAAAAAAGGCGCAACTAGAGAAAGAGTAAGAATATGTATATATAGTCTAAGACCAATAATTATAAGCATGAATAACAAATATATGGACAAAGAAATTGAAAAAATAATTACGATAAAGTGAAATATCAATTATTTAGTGTCGCCTTTTCAGGATTACACTCGTTGGCGAGGAAAAGTATGCCTTAGAGCCTTGATGCAACACTGAAGCGCCCACAAAGCGAGGCGAGGCGAAGCGCTCAACATGTTTTGAGCCACGCTTCACGGCTTAAACGCGCCTTTAACAACACTGACTAGTACTTTAGCAGCTTCCTTAATTAATAATAGCCTATGCCCAATTGCAGATACAAATAAAAGAAAATAATAACCTTGTTTCAGTTTCTACTTTCTCCATTCATCTATTTCCATGAATCAATCAATCATGGGACTCCAGTAGAAAATAACATCAAATTTATCACCAAGCTTTAAGCAAAACCAACAAGTGGTATTTCAAGGATAAGATATCCACCATCAAAACCTCGAAATAACTGTCATGATCATGTCGCTTGTGCTAGCACAATCTCATAAAGCAATCCATTGAGGCAGCACTGTTATTTGAAAAACATCTAAGCTCCCTGTATCACCACCTAATACACTGAGCAGATGAAACCTTAAGACTGATTAACAATGGCTGCTAGCAGATAGAAACAGATGACCACTTTTTCTTCAGCAGATCAAGTAGAGGGTGAATTTACATCCTACTGGCTAAAGAAGACACTAAAACCAGCAAGTCTCATGAACGACAAAAAAAAAGTATCTGAAGTACGACAATTGAAATGATTTCAGAAAACAAGAGTGTGGGGATTGTGGCATGAAATTTGAGTTAATTAGAGTATAACCTTCTTTCTGCATTCGAGTACTCAGTTGGCCTCTTCCAGACAATGAGTCATTAGCATCAAGGGTTTCATTGATTTCATCATTTGTATCACATTCCATCCAATCAGGAGGAGAATGCCATCTTATGAAATCTTCTAATATACACCCAGGATTTGCTGCCTAACAGAGTTCAGGAAATTTGCATGTTAATTTCAATCACTGCCAAATTGCCAGCTTGAGAAGTTACTTGAGAAAAATCTAATTACAGCTTGTGTACTGAAACTTCACCTTGAAAGCCTGCATATCAGACAGGAGTTGAGAGCACCCTGCTCCAAGACTGATAATAGAAGAAACAAGCAATTCAGATGAAAAGGTCAAGATCATCCTACTTGTGCTAAAAGTTGGAGTTTTAGAGAAATTTGGGCAAGCATTGAACAATAAAAGGAATAAAATGACAAGGAACAAAAGAAATCAGACAATCATACTTTTTAGATATAGTTGAAAACCCGAAGGTTCCTCTATGTATTTGTAATAACTAGTAAATAAGAAAATACAAGACAGCTTGAACTATGTTCATGATTAGTAACATTCAATTTGTTTCGATGAATTGATGATTAGTGACCACTTATCCAACAAAAGAATACCTGCAACTACTGAGTCATTCCAAAGCAACTTTTAATGCAAGCAACATACAGATAAAGTAAACGTTTTTGAAGAACAAGTGTTAAACTGCTAATCTTAATGATTGGCCTCAATTCATGAACACATGCCGGTTTATCTTAAAACAGCCTAAAGGCATTACCTTCCTGTTCGGAGCACCAGCTCCTCTGTTTCTTTGATTAGATCTTCTGTTAGCAAAGGTTCTTCCTACATATATAGTCACGGTCGTAAGCAATTAATAATTGAAGAGGAAACTATCCAATTATTATCATAAGATCTGCTCCTGTCCACAAACCTGCATCACTGGCGTATATATAGGTTCACCCGTTTCCAACATTGTCAAATCAGATCGTGTGTCCACTCCTAACCGAAGAATTAATTCTCCTGTGCTAACTTTAGCGTACAAGATGGGAGTTGCAGGAAGAGTGCCCTCAGAAACAAGAACATCAGCATTTGAGCCTGCTAGCCTCAAAACCGAATCCAATGATTCAGTGGCTGCAATGCGTCGATTTTTTCTGGAAATGCAACGGTTAATAACCTGGAACTGCTGATATAGAAGACATGAATTTAGGTTCGGAATTTGATCTGGAGGAATGCCAGGGATATATTGTCCTTCAGACCACAGCCTCCTCAACTACATGCAAAAAGGATTGAAGATGTAGTACTCAGTTAGATCGTTTACAGAAGATTCATAACACATCAACTAAATTAGGAAAATGATCTAAAGAATAACTTGATGTCTAAATAGTAAAGATGATATTCTGTTAAAATCTCCACTATCTACAATAAACTGAATGTGAGATTAGTATCTACCCATGTAGATATAATACATTAGTGCAGCTTAAATGAATGTGGGCAGTGAGCTAATGCACTAGTGGACACTGCAAAATCTGGAATGGGTTTTACATAGACTCCATAAAATGGTAATGAGAGTAAGTGAGCTCTTTCACTCTTAACAAAAAAAAAGGGGGGGAAAAGAAGAGGGGAAAAAAGAGAAATGGGAAGAGAAGAGAAGAGTATGAAGAGATTCAACAACAACAACAACATACCCAGTGTAGTCCCACAAGTGGGGTATGGGGGTAGAGTGTACGCAGACCTTACCCCTACCTTTTAAAAGGCAGAGAGGTTGTTTCCGAAAAACCCTCGGCTCAGGAAGGGGGAGGGGAGGGGCAATAACAAGCAAATCGATATGACAACCAAAGCAAAATACAAAACTAGCAAAAGGTAATGTAATCAGAAAATCGAAACACAAGACAACAGCAAGTAGTATCAGAAGACTAAGGGTACGGAAAGAGGAAAACAAAAAAACAAAAGGCACCAAGTGGTGTGTCAAAGGTATGAAGATATTCAATTTGCAAAAAGTTTCAAACAAGGATATAGACTTATCATAGTTTATCACTATATGAGAATGAAAATGAAATTCAAATTGATTGTACTCTTAACTATTAAAGCTATATCAACTTCGGGTGGAAAATTTTGCAAATTTTCTAGCAAACAAGTCAAAGACCATTAAATAAGGATAAAGGGCAGAATCTGACCAATTGACTATTTTTTATTGTTCTAAAACAATTCTGCTTCAAGAAATATGACTCCTAATTTTGTGTCTGCTCACAAGTCTTATCCAAATGCACTTAGTTTTTTCCCTGGAGTAAATGAATAAAAGCATTTGAAAGAGGTCGAAGGCCTTTCTGGTGTTTTGGACCCTACCATTCTACAGATTGCCGTTTTAGCATTTTAAAACTGGAGTGGACCAGAGAGATCAACCGGTTGCGATTTCGAATAAGCCTTTGTGCAATCCTAGTCATAAGTAGGGAACTGCTAGGTAAAAAATGGTTATCAGTTACTAAAACAAATGACCTCCACCACCATCCTCACCATTAAGAAAATAATATAAGCATAAAATGAAATTAATTCAAGACATACTACTTCTAACCATGGTAAACATCAAATATTTACGCTTAAATATACATACAGATAAAGAGAGAGACACATGATGCATTAAAGCACCCAATTGAAGCATTAGAACGTGAACATCTAGTCCCTACTAGCCTAGCTGGTTTTTGGATCATTGCAGATGAATAAACTTTGACTTTTGGCAAGTTTACTACACTCAAGAACCAACTAGTGTAGCATTAAGATATAGCTGCAGCTATCTATCAGGGATGTAATGTGACACTTCTATATTATTCTTCAGAAACTCCTTGACAGCAGGACAGATAGCTCAATGCATATTCATATAAGAAAAAGCTGATGTGCGATGTAATCAATGACAACAAGCAGAGGTAAGTGATAGAGAAATCTGCTATGACAACAGGAATCCCTGACATAGCTGCTTAGAAAATTGAATGTGAACTATTTTCATAGAGTCTACTTACTTCAGCAACAATTTTGCACCATAATAATGCCGTTTTCCGCAGTGATTTCATACGTCCAATTACTTCAGCAAGCTTAACAATAAAACTTTCAGGAGGAGCACCATGAATATCCTTAGGCAAAGATGAAGCATTTGCGGATGTTTCAGTATCAGAATCAACCTTGCTACCAGGAAAATGTCCTTCTACAAGCATCTTGCAGATATTGCAGTTGAAGTGAAAATCACAGAGGGTAATCCAAATGGATAGAGATAGAAATTACTACTATATTTACTACAAAGATATTCCACCACATAATTGAGGAAACTGGCATCTACCTGCGTCTAGCAATGAATTGATAAGAGACAAGACTTTGTCATCACCACCAAATTCACCGGAAAACTTGTCTTCTTTTTCACGTAGCACTAATGACTTCACTGCTGACAAGCTTAAGCTAGCCCTCTCCATGATGGGTGAAGAACCTCTGGATGAAGCTAGGAAGTCTTTCATTGTAATATACTTCTTTCCAGCCCTAGGAACAAGACAATAGGGGGAAAACGAAAAAAAAGGAAATTAGAATCGCATCATCAATTTTAAGTAAAAAACAACCATATACATAAGTTATTAACATTCTTTTTTAGTTCACAGACTGGTGTTTATCAAATTACTTCAAGGATATGGAAGAGAATTCACTTGCATGACGGAACTGAAAAATGTAAAATCAAACATTTCAATGAAAATTCAGAGAGAACCCCAACTAAAAGTGATAGAAATTTCCAGATTTAAAGATAAACAAATATCTTACTCTACAGCTACAGCTAGTTGCTTCATGACAGCTGCTGGAGGAATAACGTCTCTGTCCCGAAGGTTTGACTCTTCCATGGTCGAACCTAATTCAGAGTCCTTAAGAAAATAAAGGAACTCATAACATTAGAAAAAAGCAAGATTAAAAAATCCATATTTCAGCTAAAGGAGACATAGCAATGAGATATCCCGCTATTCCTTTGATAGATCTTCAAAAGTTACAGAATAAGCTTTGCTCTCCAACTAAGCATTTCCTATAGGTGAGAAATATATGCACAATTACATAATTCATCGACTCTAAGAATGAAGAAAATTTGATTCGAACATACAAAAGAAACAGCTAGTCTATGTTTAAAGTCTTAAAAAAGCTCAGTAAGTAGATGATACCGAAGTATAGTATAAGTTTGACAACAGCACCAACTTTTGACTTACAAAAAGAATAAGCTTTAGCCTTAAAAAAGCACCAATAAGGTTTCTGCAAGTATAGGTCGGCGATAAATAAGCACATTTCTGAAACAATACCAAACGCGGATAGAGTCGCTAACAAACAACTACCATGGCATGTCAAAAAGTAGAATTTATGTGAGAAATAACCAGCGGAAAAGAAAATCAGCTCAAGGAATACTGAAGACAAAACATGTGTACATTAAGAACCTTGCGCTGTAGAACAAGTGGGATAGCTCACCTTTGAATTAGGTAATTCCCTCTCACTCATGAAGCAAATATTTTCGTCAAAAATTGCATATGCCATTCGTGGACTTTCAGCTTTGTCAGTAGTACCCTCAGTTCCTCTTTTGCCTATTCTTATGTTCTTAAACCTCTCCTGCCAGTCCTGCTTTGCCTTTATTGGTGGCGGTCTACGCCATGAAGTCTTTCCTTCCTGGAAATGAGGCATCCTCATGATCACTTATAACAGCTCAATATACTCTTAGATGTATCCAACAAAACAAACAGCTAAAATTCCAGTTAATGAAATATAGCACATCACAGTATGAGCTGCACTAAGAAATTAAAGATATCGACACCAAGTTGTGCTGCTATATTCCTTGTGGATAAGAAAAACAGTGAAAATTGAAGTATTTGAAATTAGCCAGTTAAACTCGCCTATATTAGCTTCAATGGGCAGCTTAAAAATAGCTAAAATATGATAGATCCTTTAAATATGGAACTGACGCGAGTAGTATTGAGGATTCATATAGCCAAGTCCAATTAATTGCATATTAAGGCATAGTTGATTGATTAACATTGAAATTAGCCAGTTGACCTGTAATTGTTTTGAACTTCTAATTGATAAAATGAGTAATGAATCAAATATGAATCAAAACGAGGTTAAAATCGACACTTAAAACATTCTCTTTTTTTTTTCCTCCTTATCATCTTCCTCATCAAGCAAAACATGAAACATATAATTTGAGGGAAAAAACCTCCCGATCAAATGAATTCAACAGAAAAATATTGAAAAATCAGAATGATGATAATTAGAATAAACGAAGATAAAATTTACCTTAGACTCGTCCTTATCGTCTGGAATCTCACTTGTAGAAGTCGCCGGCGATTGGTTATCGGAATCTGTTCAAATTTGAATATCGGGTAGAGGAAAAAAAAATGTAAACCAATAATGAAAAAGCATTTATTATAGTACTTGAAAAAAGAAAAGGAGAAATGAGATGGATGAACCTGGATCGTTGATGAGATCAGATTTTTTAATGTCAGTGAAAACTTTCTCCGCTTTAGCTGCGGCAGAATGGAAGGCAGTTTTTGCTCTGGATACGAACGACGCCTCCATTTCCTACGCCGAGTTTGTAGCAGCGGATTGGGAGAGAAATTGGATGGACTTATGGAGCAAAACAAATTCAACCAATGGATGGACCAGACTCTAGACAGACGACTGCCTTTGTCAAATTTCCAGCATTTGTTTACAATGTAGATTTGATGCTCATCATTTTGTGCTAAAATAATATAAATAACTAATTATGCTACTATCATGTCTCCTATTGATAATTATTACACGCCCTAGATTAAATTATATTCCATAAGGTAAGTATAACTTTTAGTAGTTAATAAAATTTCAAGGAACCTAGTCAACTCCTTCCTTCCGTCCAACTAGGGAAAGTAATTCTTTTGATTAATTATTTTAAAAAAAAATCACTACTTATTAGTTAACTAGTAGATAAACTTTATAAGCAACACTGGACATCATAAAATAAAATTTGGTGTAATAGAGTAGTTCAAGATAAGGAATTACATGACAATTACATGTATGTGCTACATCTAGTTTGAATTTCAAATCAAGAATTTCAATGTGCGAGGGCGTGAGGCCGCCCGGCAAGGACTCCAACCTCATCTTTACAACACGAACAGTCTCATCAACGTTAACTAACCACCACTTGAAGGAATTATGCTACAGTTGATCTAACTCTAAACACACATGAAAGTTAGTTCCTTCACCTATATAATAATGGAATTAAAAATAAAATTAAAAAAAGGAAAACAACAAAGTAAAAGAGATGAGGCTGAAAACAAAAGACCAAATAAAGAGAAGGAAGACAAAGGGAATTAACAACAATAGAAAAACAGTAGCAGCAAGGGTATTGGTCGAAGAACAATATGGGAATGCAGCTCAGCTACCCTTTTCTCTTAGCAAATCGGTAATCACTAAGTCAACCAACGCACACTATGTACTCTTTATGATCCTTTTTTTGGCTAACGTGTTCGTGTCGTTTTCTCCCTTTTTCAATTTAACGTATTTTCTATTATGGGTATTACACTAACTTAAGCCTTTGAGTAGGCTCCGATTCGTTGGAGCCCATCCTTAATGTCGTGTTCCATTTTATAAGGAAAAGGGATGCATTGGAGATCCTGGTGCCATATTACCAATTTTTTATATCCGTGCTACCGGCCTAAACATCCCTTTTAGTGGTGTTTGGTCCCACGTCACTAAAAGGGGAGTGCTATACTACTATAATTACAACACGAGTATAATTTCACTAGTGGGGTATAGGGAGGGTAGTGTGTACGCAGATCTTACCTCTACCCTGGGGTAGATAGACTGTTTCCGATAGATCCTCGGCTCCCTCCCTCCAAGAACTCCCCACCTTGCTCTTGGGGTGACTCGAACTCACAACTTCTTGGTTGGAAGTGGAGGGTGCTTACCACTAGAGCAATTCAATCTTGCTATACTACTATAATTAAGAGCATAAAAGAAAAGAGGATCACATATAGGAGTGTACATAGGTCGGATTGATTCGGATTTTCTAATTACCAAACCAAACTAATTGTGTCGAATTATTAAATCTAAAGACCAGACCAAACCAATAAAAGTCGGATTTTTTAATCTCAGAATTTTAGAATTTTCGGATTATTTTGGATTTTTTTATAAGTCTTCATAGCACAAAACATAGAATTTGTGCTCCAAAAATTTCTTTGATCCTAATAAGACATAACTATATAAGGTATTTTTCAAAAAAATAACATAAAATATGAGATGAGCTATGGCATTGTACTAAAATATTCAACAATAAAGATAATAAATTCGTATAAAACAAATATTATTAATAAGCCCTAATGAAAATAAACTACTAAATTGCTAAAATAAGTACGACTAACAAGTACTATTTTTACATGACTAAACACTATAAAAAAATAAGTTGTGAAAATTATCTAAATCATGAAAAAACTAAAAAAAAATAGATATCCAACACTATTGTTATTCCTAGTACAATTTAATTGAATGTCTTTTATTATCGTTAATATTGACTATAAAACTTATTGTAGCATTCAAGAGTTATAAGTCCAAGTTTAAAAGAATACGTTAAAAGAGAAAATTATGAAAATGTTCAAGAAATATTTATAAACTACACTACAATAAATATTTTTATGTATTAAATATATTTAAAACTTCTACATATGTAATATCGGGTTAGTTTAGTTTCGGTTTGATTTTTTTTAGTTAAAACAAAACCAAACCAATTATGGTCGAATTTTGTTTTCCAATACCAAACCATAATCGAGTTTTTTTCTCGGTTTGATTCGGATCATCGGTTTGGTACGATTTGTCGGTTTCCTCTGTACACCTAGAGCTAAGGATGGCAATTTAGAGGATGCCAAACCAGTTAGATATGAAAACTACATGCGAGACCACTATGCCCCATTTCTACCACATTACTAGTTTCTATCATTCATCAAATTCACAACTGATCTTAGACATAGAATGAGTATATTTGACTTGTTTTTTCTAGACCATAACCAGATTCATAATTTAAAGTTTATAGATTTCTATAACCACCTCGAATATGCACACAATAATAACTGCTTTCACAATCATATATTTATAAATATTTGATAAATTTCTTAATACAAATACATGATTAGGGCAAAAGTCGTTAGTGTCACGACCCAAAATCCCACCACAAGCGTTGTGAAGGCACTTAGTCTCTAAGACTCGGTGGGCCGATTACAATTTCATTTCGAGCCATTTTTTTTAAACATATAATTATAACGACCTTCCAAAACTGGTAATACAGAGTCATGAACTCTAACTGAATACATGCAATGATCTCAAGGATCGAATATACAATACTGTTCGAATAAGAGTTGACAGTACAATATAATAGAAAGACTCCAAGGGACTGCGACGACCAAGCAATCCTACCTTGAATCCTTGCGATCACACTCTAATCTCTGTCCGAATTCAATATATCCAATACCTGGCTCTACACAAAAATGTGCAGAAGTGTAGTATGAGTACATCATAGTCGGTACCCAGTAAGTATCAAGACTAACCTCGGTGGAGCAGTGACGAGGTACAGTCAAGACCCTCACTAGTCAGATAACATGTGCAATATAGTATACAAAAATAATAGAAAATAAATAGCAGTGATGGCAACAATAATCAACTTGTGACATAAACAGCAAGGCAACAAGAACACCATAAATATTGCTCAAACGAATAATAAACATAAGTACAACCAATTAATCAAGTCCTTCAAAATATACATCTTTTATATATAAGTTTTTCAAATAAAAATATTTAGAATGTAATTCGTACAATTAAATATATCCCGAATGTACTTCCTTCAAATAAATATCTTTCAAATATAATTCTTTCAAGTAAATATCTTTCGAATATAATTCTTTCAAGTAAATACATTTCGAATATAATTCTTTCAAGTAAAAGTCATTGTGTGACACCTCATTTAACTTTTCTGGTGTGAGAAATATATTCAATATGTCACATCAGATGGCACGGTAATACCTTCGTGCACTTATCTCATTCTCACCCGATATATATGTAGATCAAATCAATTGTCACGGCAACACCCTTCGTGCATTTATCTCTTTCTCGCCGAGCATACATATAACAGTACCAACTAGGTGGGAGAAATGCCAATAACAATAAAAGAAATAAAGTGGGAGGCACACAGGAAGCAACAACGACTACAAGTTACATAGAAAACATAGGTGCATAATAACAGCTAAAGATAAAGGCATGAATGTATGCACAACGAAAAGATATCACAATATAATGTATGTCTCTTGTCCTCGCCTGCATGGAAACACCATTCGTGCCATGAACATATGATAATATAAAAATAATGGCACGACATCACCCTTCTTGCTTTTACTCTCATCCTCACATGATAATGTATATGAAATGGTACGGCATTATCCTTCGTGCATATTAATGTATATGAATGGCACGGCATCACCCATCGTGCTTTATACCTTTTCTCATATGATAATATAACTGAAATGGCATGGCATCACCCTTCGTGCTTTACGTTCTCCCTCGCATGATAATGTATATGAACTGGCAAGGCATCACCCTTCGTGATTTACACTCCTCCTTACCAAGCACAAGTATATCATTAACAAGCAAGGTAAGAAGTATAAATAACATCAAGAAAAGTGTTTAAACGACAACACAATACAATAATTTATATCACAATTTTCCCACAGGCCACAACCAACTCCAAAGATACAACAAAATCAATTAATTTCATAGCAAATAGCCCAAGGCCCCACACAACGTATATAAAACCTCAAAAATAACAACAGAGATGGAAACGTAATTCAGCATAGGACAGCGCCTTCTTTAATCTAATTTTTTGATAAATATATATTAATGTCTCATTTTAAACTTATTTAATAATTATTTACATATACAACAACAACAACAACCCAGTAAAATCCCACTAATGGGGTCTGGAAAGGGTAGTGTGTACACAGACCTTACCCCTACCCCGAAGGAGTAGAGAGGTTGTTTCTGAAAGACCCTCGGCTCAAAAAAAAAGACAAAAGGACAAAAAGGAGACAATATTAGTATCACAACAGCAATTATAGGAAAAATAGGAACATAATAAAATCTAGAAGAAAGATGCAAAGCAAAGGGAGACAATATTACTATCTCCACAACAATCATAAAAAAATAGGAACACCATGAAATCTAGAAGAAAGATGCAAAGCAAAAGCGATAGCTAGTAAATAGGACCTGCACTGAAAAACGAAATAGTAAGACACAACATTGCCACTAGCTATCTTAGACAAAAACCCTACATGGCTAGTCCCACAATGGTACGAAGTAAGGTACGACTCAACTAACTCCTAACCTACAACCCTAATACTCGACCTCCACATCTTTTTATCAAGTGTCATCGAAAATCCGGAGCCTCGCCATATCCTGCCTGATCACCTCTCCCCAATACTTCTTAGGCCGCCTTCTACCTCTTTTCGTGCCCTCTACAATCAGCCGCTCACACCTCCGTACCAGAGCATCTGGGCTTCTCCTCTGAACATGTCCGAATCATCTAAGCCTCGCTTCCCGAATCTTATCATCAATGGGAGCCACGTGCACCTTCTCCCGAATATCATCATTTCTAATCTTATCTATCCTAGTATGCTCGCACATCCACCACAACATCCTCATTTCTGCTACTTTTATCTTCTAGATATGTGAGTTCTTAACGGGCCAACACTCAGCCCCATACATCATGGCCGGTCTAACCACCGATTTATAGAACATACCTTTGAGCATCGGTGGCACTCTCTTGTCACACAGGACTCTAGTTGCTAACCTCCACTTCATCTATCCTACCCCAATACGGTGTGTGACATCCTAGTTGATCTCCCCTCCCCCCTGGATAACCGAACCAATGTAGTTGAAGTTGCCTCTACTCGGGATGACCTGCGGATCAAGCCTCACATCCACGCCCACTTTCCCTGGCTCAGCGCTGAACTTACACTCCAGGTATTCCGTTTTCGTCCTACTTAGCTTGAAACCCTTAGACTCAAGAGCTTGTCTCCAAACCTCCAGCCTCTCATAAACACCGGCTCGCGACTCATCAATTAGAACTATGTCATCGGCGAATAGCATGCACCATGGCACATCCCCTTCAATATGGTGTGTTAACGCGTCCATCACCAGGGCGAATAAGAACGGACTGAGTGCCGAACCTTGGTGTAACCCCATTACAACCGGAAAATGCTCAGAGTCGCCTCCTACTGTCCTAACCCGTGTCTTAGCCCCATCATACATGTCCTTAATCGCCATAATGTAGGGAACCGACACACCTTTTGCCTCCAGGCATCTCCAGAGAATTTTTCTAGGAACCTTGTCATACGCTTTCTCTAGGTCAATAAACACCATGTGCAGATCCTTATTCCTCACTATGTACAGTTCCACCAACCTTTTAACAGGGTGTATAGCTTCTGTAGTCGAACGACCCGGCATGAACCCGAACTGGTTGTCGGATACAGACATTGCCATCCTCACCCTCGCTTCAACCACCCTCTCCCACACTTTTATGGTATGACTCAGTAATTTGATACCCTGATAATTGTTACAAATCTAGATATCACCTTTGTTCTTATATAATGGAAACACCGTACTCCACCTCCACTCATCTGACATCCCCTTCACCTTAAAAATAACATTAAAAAACCTAGTCAACCACTCCAAACCTGCTCTCCCCACACACTTCCAAAATTTCATCGGAATCTCGTCTGGACCGGTCGCTCTACCCCTACTCATCTTACGCATAGCTCCCACGACCTCCTCAACCTCGATACGCGTGCAATACCCAAAGTCACGGTGACTCTCGGAATGCTCCAATTCGCCTAGCACAATATCCCGATCCCCTTCTTCATTCAGAAGTTTATGAAAGTAAGTCTGCCATCTCCTCTTAATCTGGGCATCTTCCATCAATACTCTACCATCTTCGTCCTTAATGCATCTCACTTGGTCCAAATCCCGAGCCTTCCTCTCTCTCAACTTGGCCAGCCGGAATAATTTCTCCTCCCCACCTTTTTCCCCCAATTCCTCGTACATACTTCTATAAGCCGCAGTCTTAGCCTCCGTGACCGCCAGCTTAGCCTCCTTCCTAGCTGTCTTATACCTCTCCATGCACCCCCGCCTCTCCTTCTCACATATGCTCCCCACTAACTTCAGGTACGCCGCCTTCTTTGCTTCCACTTTACCTTGGACCACTTCATTCCACCACCAGTCTCTTTTGTTCCCACCAGAGACGCCCGTCGAGACCCCTAACACCTCTCTCGCAACCTCCCTAATATAGTCTGCTATCGCTGACCATATAGTGCTCACGTCACCACTGCTCCTCCAAGCTCCTATAGCCGACAACCGCCCTCCAACGCTTGAGCTTTATCCTTAGTTAAGGCTCCCTACCTGATTCTTGGTCTTCCTCGAGTAGACCTTTTCCTCCTCTTTAACATAATACCAATTTCTATCACCAAGAGCCTATGCTGCGTTGCGAGTATCTCACCCAAAATCACCTTGCAATCCTTACACAACCCTCTGTCACACCTCCTGATGAGGAGATAGTCAATCTGAGTCTTCGCCACCGTATTTTGAAAAGTAACCAAATGCCCCTCCCTCTTTCGAAAGCTAGAGTTCGAAATCACCAACCAAAAGCCTTAGCGAAGTCTAACAACGATGTACCTCCTCCGTTCCTCTCCCCAAAACCAAAGCCTACGTGCACCTCGCCATAACCACCTGCGGTCAAACCAATATGCCCATTGAAATCCCCTCATATGAATAACTTCTCAGCAGGCGGAACCTGATGCACAATCTCATCTAACCCTTCCCAAAAGCGCCGTTTAACCTCCTCATCTAGGCCCACATACGGCGCATAGGCGCTAACGATGTTTAGGTTGCACTCTCCAACCACCAACTTAATAATCATCAATCTATCATTTACTCGTCTAACCTTAACCGCAGACTCTCTAAGTTCCCTATCCACCAAGATGCTCACTCCATTCTTACCTTTCTGGACTCCTGAGTACCAAAGTTTATACCCATCTGCATCTCTCGCCCTCGACCCTACCCACCTTGTCTCCTGGACACATGCTATATTGACCCTCCTCTTCTGAAGGATCTTCGCCAACTCTATAGATAAATAATCCATAATGAGATTATTTTCAAGAAATGTTAACCCAGCTAACCACAGTATATCCCATAAAAGTCAAAGTGATTATCACACCAAATTATCATATAAAAACAACCTCGTCAAACAAGGAATGAGGGATGACAAATAAAGGATTTAATAAATGCCAACAATTTCCAATGTAATACATAAAGGCGTCTATGAATTTTAACTGACATAATTTGTACATATAAACCAAGTATGTACTCGTCACCTCCCGTACATGATTTTCAATTACACAATTTTTACATAAGACTCAATGCCTAAGGGGTAAATTTTTTCACTCAAGTTAGACAATATACTTACCTTTTTGAAGTTAGGCTGATGTTCCAAAATAGCCTTCTTGCTTGCATTGACCTCCGGACAGCTCAAATCTATCCAAATTAATTGTATAATTTCATTAAAATTTATCGAAAATAATTTCGGATAATAAAACGTCGACTTAAAAATTCACATTAAAAAGTCAACCAAAAGTCAATGCGGGGTTCGCCTCTCGGAACCCGACAGAATTTTTATGAAATCCGAACACTCATTCTGATACGAGTTCAACCATAACAATTTATCAAATTCATAACAACTCGACCTCCAAATCTTAAATTTTCGTTCTTGAAGAGTTTTACAAATTTCTCCAATTTCTTCCATTTGATTCACTAATAATTGATGAAAATAACCATGGTATCATGAAGTATAATCACGTTTGTATATAGAACACTTACCCCAATCTATATGGTAAAAATCGTCTCAAAAATCACTTCAATCCGAGCTCCATAGCTCAAAATATGTTAAAATAGCCAAAAATCCTGTTTTTAGAATCTGTGCAGGCAAGTCGTATTTGACATTTGAGGCTTATAAATCGCATTTGACACCTGCGATTTGCCTCAGTCTCAGAAAAATAATAGTTTTTCCGATATGAAAATGGACATAACTCTCTCATACTATGTCCGAATAATAAATGGTTTAACTTTCTGGAAACTATACACCAAGGGCTACAACTTTCATGTTTTAATTATCTCCTAATTCCTTATAGATAGCGAAATATAAGCTCCCAAATTCAGCCTTGTGCAACAGAAAATTCTTTTTCGCGATTTCAAAACTCTTCCCATATAGCCTCTAGTGTACTAACCATAACTTTTTGTCCCCAACTCCAATTGCCATAAGGTTTAAATTTATGAAAATTAGATATAAAGAGATACAACTTTTATTTTTGGATCATTGCCAAATTCCTTATAGATTAGGAGAGATAAGCTTCCAAAGTCAGCCGTGTGCAACAGAAATTTCTGCGATGCACACTGCCAGGCAAAATAACTGTAGTAGCAGCTCCAGATTATCGATAATAACTTTCTGTACAAATATTCAAATTATGAATGGTTTACATTTATGGAAATTATACTCAAAGAGCTACAACTTTTATTTTTGGATCATTTCCAAATTCTTTACAGATTACGAGATATAAGCTGCCAAAGTTAGCCCTGTGCAGCAAAAATTTCTGCGATGCACACTGCTGTAACCAAAAACCAGCCGTTAAAAATGGCCTAGAAATGGTCTGAAACCACTCTAAAACTCACCTGAGCCCCTCGGGACCCCGTTAGAACATACAACAAGTCTTAAAACATATTAAGGACTTAGTCGAGGTCTCCAATCATATCAAACAATACCGAAACAACGAATCGCACCTCGAATCGAACTTATGAGTTTATGAAATTTTCCAAATTCTATATCTTGTGCTGAAACATATCAAATCAATCCGGAATGATCCCAAATTTTGCACACGAGTCATAAATATCATAATGGACCTATTCTAATTTCTAGAATAGAATTTCGACCCCAATATCAATAAAGTCAACTCTTGGTCAAACTTTCTAAAAATCTTCCATTTTCCAACTTTCGCCAAAATGCGTCGAATTGCCCTACGGACTTCCAAATCCGTACATAAGCCTAACTCCGAAATCACCATACCAAACTATTGGAATAATCAAAATTTCATTCCAGAGTCGTTTGCTCAAAAGTCAAACTCCGGTCAACTTTTTCATTTAAGCTTCAAAAATAAGAATTGTTCTTTCAATTAAATTCTGAATCTTCCGAAAACCAAACTCGACCACACATGCGGGTCATATGTTACAAAGTTGTTCGGTACCTTAAGTCGCTGAATGAAACATTAATTCTCAAAATGACAAGTCGGGTCGTTACAGATACGTTCATAGAACCTGTAGTCTTAATGCTAGATACCCATGTTCTAAATAGATGTTATTGTCAATCCATATAAAGTTAGAGAGGACCGCCTAGAGTAACTAATCAAATGGAGCCATGGTCATAGTCCATATCGATCGTGTGTAAAAGACGAGTTCCTTTGGGCAAAACCTAACAACTAGGCAACTGAAGTAATGGCATCAGGAAAAAGAGAAAAGAAAAAACATCTAGCATGACAAAAAAATGGAAAAGGGAAAGCAACAAGATTCATCTTTGACAAGCTACAATGGATAATCACGCGGAGCACCTTATCTTGATAGCGCCTAAGATTTTGACATGTCCTGCTCTAGCCCGTTTAGCTAGTTGTCGGGACCATCTATCGATCGGGCTTTGTTTACCCTCAAAATCGGATAACAATTAAATTTGTAAGTAGTTTTAAGGATATGCAAATTAATTTGATACAAAATGATAAATTGAGAAATAATGGACAAGTAAAGATACAATAATTTCAAACCATGCGAAAAGGATGATTCCAGCCTTGGTGAAGCATTCACCCTCGATTCGGGCTCACAGTGGACAATTTTGATGAACGGGAGAAAAAGCATACAATAACAGTGGAAATAAAAACATATTGCTTTGGAATATGTGTTACCATGTATCTAATGAATTATCAGACCCCCCCTCCTTTATATAGTAGGGGGATCCTACTCTAAGTACAACTTTATAAAAGGAAAAAAATCTTCTGATTACCGGTTCTTTATCAATACGTGTCACGATCCACACCGCGATATTCGGCGGATTGCGGATATTACGTCCTTTTGTTGGTCGTGCTTGATTGCCCGACAATGTCTTCCGAAGTCTTTCAGGATTTGGATCGATCTCGAATCATGACCCGATATTCTCGAAGGCAGACATTGTGCCCCCGAATTCTGACTCTACGAGAGCTTTATTTCGATTTCAATCCTTCGCAATCATATCTCGAGTTTGTTTTACCTTATTGGAGGCCGGAGTGTATCATGAGCCCAGTTTTTACCCGTATATAGATAGTCCCCGCGTTTATCGAAAAAGCAAGCTGACAAGAAACGACATGAGCATCATGATGCCTTCTTCAATACATCGTGTCATAAACGACAAAAAGCCCAAAACATCTCGTCAGTCATGTCATAATGACATTAAATGCACGTCAGCCACCGATCGGCTGTCCCTGGAGGCGAAATGTCGCGGAACTACTATAAATAACCCCTCTTTCGTTCATTTTTTACTTTACATTAAACCGTCTACCCTTGTACCCTCAGGATTTCAGTACTCTTTTCATATTCTAGCATTTTTACCTCCGTTATTCGAGATTCCTTTGAAATTCTTACTCATCATCTACTCAAGCCAACATATCTGAGCTTCCAACTTTCAACCTTTCTCTATCTCTTACAAGCTTTCCCCTATAACAATGGCAAAAACCTCAAAATGTGTACCCCAAAAGGTCGTTTCTACTTCCCAAACGACGGCCAAAACTACTTCCGATGTGGTCAACCTCGGGAGACCTGCTGCTAAAGTGGTTATCGATGAACCAGATCCTGAACCTCCCTTGAAGATGTTCATTCCTGGAGGTTGTTCGATCACTGACGACTTCAAGGTCGAAAAGCCTTCTTCGGTACAAGGTCGACATGAGGATGCCTCGAGATACATTTGCTCAATCACTGAAAAGGACCTCCCCATGGTCTGAAAGGACTACAACTGGGCCGACAAGGACATCATGATCCCCGACTCCGAAGAGGCCAATACCACCCATGTCGAGGGATATCTGAGTGTTTACGCTTATCCCTTTACATTAAGCCTGGTGAACTCGGTCATCTTAGACTTCTGCATGAGGTATAACGTATGTCTCGGATAAATTCACCCCTCAAAGCTTTATACTGGGCCACCATCTCTTCAGCATCGGCCCTAGTTATTTCCGCCGCTGATTTGGCTAGTTCAAGCTCCTTGGAAAGGGTATCCCATGCGGCAACGGCCGAGCCCAGTTGAGACTGAAGGACTTTAATTTTTTGGGACCGGGTTTCAGCTTTCTCCTTCATCGATCAAAGTTTGGTCTCCGCCGAGGCCAGTTGCTCCCAGGCGGTCTCTTTTCCGAAGCCAATCGATCCATCTTGCCCTTCCACTCCTCAGCCATGGCCTTGACTTCATCCATCTCATCCCGTAGCTGGTCGACGCGATCAACCTTCTGCTAGACATGTGGATTCTGACTGTTAGACATCGTGTCTAGATCAGCATTACTAACTTCAAAGAATTTTACCTGTTCTAATAGGTCGGCGTGTTTCTTTTGAGCTGCGTCCAACTCGGCTCAGAGGCTCTTGACTTCTCCTTCACGTTGTTCAATGATAAGCTTATACATGCCTCTCTTTTCATCAAGCTCTTTTACTCTGGCCTCGAGTTGGTTCAGCTCATACCGGTACTGGAGGAAGGTCTCGTGGGGAAGCACCGAGGCCTGCAAATACGAGAAAAGATATTAGAATTATCAAAAATTAGTTCAAATATTAGAAGAATCATCGAGAATTATCAAGAATTACCCGATTCAGCGCTTGTTGTGCTTCGTTGAATAGACATAGCGCGTCTACCTCGTTCATTTTTGCCTGGTCTTCTTCGGTTACCAGACACCGGAGGTAACTGGCTATCCCTACGGGGGCAAAAAGGATCTGGGCATCCTCGGGTATGGTGATAACGACAATCCGCTTCCAACCAGGATCCGTGCTCGGAGCGGGGAACTAATTAGTTAATCTCGGGCTCGAGCTCGACCCGCCAACCTCTGAAGATGGACTTTTCTTCGGCACTTCTAAGTCATCCAACCTGATAAAATCCTCCGAGGCGGATGAGTTTATACCGTCAAAAAAGCCTCGGAGGGGATCATCCTCTCCATGTACCTTCTCATGGGATCGCTCCTTCATCGTTCGGGCTTCATCGAACATTGATTCTGTGAACGAAGATGATCCTGAAATATCTATAATGCCGGGCGGGGCAGGACTGACATCTCGCGAGTCCTCGGCCCTTACCTCGGCATCAGCCTCGCGAACTTGAGGGGGTTTAGCTTCAGGCATTTTCCCCTCGGTTGCCACCCATTCCTCGGGGACAGATGGCTCATGGGCCATAAAGATGCCATCCTCTTCGGGCTCGTCTCTGAGCCGGAGGAGTGATTCTGAGTCAAGCACCCGGGAGCTGGAGGTTTCCTTTGGCTTACGAACCAGCCTCCTTCTAATTTTTTTTCTCCGAACTCGGGGTCCTTTTTCTTTTCTTCTCCCCTATTGTGGCTCCGGGATGTCCTAAAGTAGAAGAATCGGCATGTAGGTCCTCGTCCCCAACCAAGTGCCTAAGCTCGACGGTCTTAGGCAAACCTTCAAAAGGTAAATAAACTAAACATAATAAGAACGTAATGCTGAGAGAAGAAGCCTAACACAACCTGTTCGGGAAAAAAGATCTTACCGTGGGAACGGGCCTCCCAACGGCCCTTCGAGAGTTTGCGCCATGAGCGCTCGAGGTAGGGCATCTGTGAGACAATACGTTCGACCCACTCCTTGAGTCGAGGGGCAGCATTTGGGACTCGAGCGACAGCTGCACCATTACGAATACCAATGAGAAAAAGAGAGATGAACACGAAATCAACATTCGAGGGAAAGTTTTACTTACGTGATGCATTTCACTTCTCGGGGAATGGTCTGAATTCGGCCGGGATCAAATCTGAGGTCCTCACTCGGACAAAACAACCTTGCCATCCTCGATCCCGGTCCTCGTCGATGTTCGAAAATGATTTGATTTCAAGAATTGGGACCCATGATTTGTGATTATGAACAACCGCTTTTAAACAAGAACAACCGCTTTTATCCCAGATATATTCAGGAATTTCCACGAGGTACCAAACCTCATAATCACAAATCATGGGTCCCAATTCTTGAACCCAAATCATTTGGCCTCTTGTGCCCACATTACAAATTCATAACCGCACGGACTACTCATGTGCCAATAGAGTGATAATATCTAATATCTACACGGACCACTCACGTGCCAACAATAATAATGACTCATGACTGTACAGACAACTCACATGCCAATAAGATAACTCTCACATAGAAGGCAAGTACACGAGAGTACATATAAATGGTCAATAACATTAGGATTCATCTTCTTAACCGATATGGGTGATTTATTTACGTGTATGCTTGTGCAAGTATTCTACCATAATTCAAGTCAACAAGTAAGAGTAGAGACAAGGAATAGCACATAAGAAACAATTACCACGAAATATACATGGTATAACTCACACAGGGTAGGCACATCACTACACAAATAACAACAATAACAATGCCCCCAGGCCATCACAAGTCACCACAAATCATTTTTCAACATATCCCGCCTTGTCTCGCCACGTGCGCTATAATACAGTAAATGCCAGCCTTGTCTCGGCGCACGTGCATAATAGCATTTCCACTTTGTCTCGCCACATGCACAAACCCACATATATAGACCGCCCTGTCATGCTGCATGTGCATATATCAATGGTAACAATAGCACGACAGAAATTTCGTGCAACACAATAACAATCACACGGCAGAAAGAGGTAAACAACAGGGGCGCTCCTGAGCTACCGCTTCGTAGTCCCAAAAGTAAATATGCAACAGGGGTGCTCCCGAGGTACCGCCTCATAGTCCCAAAAGTAAATATGCAACAAGGCGCTCCCGAGGTACCGCCTCATAGTCCGAAAAGTAAATATGCAACAGGGGAACTCCCAAGCTACCGCCTTATAGTCCCAAAAGTAGATATGCAACAATGACAAAAACATAAGAATACGGCAAGTAAATCAACTTGGGAACTCCGGAATACATAGAGACGGAAGAACGAACTCACAAGGAAAGGTACAACAGGAAATAATGGTATAACATAGCAATAACTCAACAAGGAAGAGATATTGTGTAGCAAAGATACCACATAAGTACAAATTCAATGATATGAGGGATAACACGTATCAACGACTCCAATTAAGGGTAAGTCAATAATGATAAGGGATCGCAAATCTTCAATTAGGGTTGAGCAATTACGGAAGAGAATTAACAAACTCAATTAAGGATAAGCAATTACGGAAAGGATAGCATAGAAATAAAAGAAGTAACAACTTCAGTTAAAGCATATAAGAGTTTAATCGGTAATAAGAGCAAAACATGGAACAATTAATTCCAATTAAGATACATAAGGTGAATTTAGTGAATGGGGAATTTAACATAACAAAACAACTTCATATCTAATGAACATAAGAATCTAAGAGCCCTAAACGGCTAAATTTCCACAAATAAACCCAAGCACGTATTTTTCATCTCGCGTGCATGGCTTCACATAACACAATTAGCATCAAAGACTCAAATCCAAAGGGGTAGTTTCCTCCCCCCCTCTCCCCCCCTTCCCCCCTC
>AWOL01S0173971.1:9518-28862 GCA_000715115.1 Nicotiana otophora
GGGAGAGATAGATAGATAGATAAATAAATATAGAGAGAATTATACATAAGCACAACCCGCACGCATACATTGCAACCATGTAGCATATATATAACTTTGCAAAGCTATAGCCTAAAAATAAAAAACTAAGATTCAACATCCAACTCCAAATATGTTTTCAAAATCCCTATTTAATTATTTTTTAAATCTCAAGCTTCTAACCCAGTTTCGAATCAATATATGTGACTTAAATATTGGTTTAACAAATCAAATCTATTTGGGTAGTGAAAATTTGGTTTTTAAGGCAATCCACCATGGTTGAAGAAGCTTAAATAAGTGGGGTTAGATGTTGAATCTAATTTAGTGAGAAATTTGGAGTGGATGTTGATTAAACTTGTTATAAACAGTCTAAGGAGATTGTCTAAAATATTTAAAACCAGTTAATGGAGGTTTGGATTGGTTTCGAACACTTTTATACAATGTTATATATTTTTATACAAGGTATGCACATTATGTGTATAAGTGTATAACGATATTTATACACTCATATACACTATTATACAATACTAGTAGTCGTACCCGCGCGATGCACGATCATTATTAAAAAATATTAATTAAATTAAATTGTGATCGGGCTTGTTTGAACATTAGATCGTAATGTTTTAATAAGTTTCAATTTTTATCTTATTTTTCAATACAATATACCTAATAATAAAATCACTATCAAATTAAGGAACTTATATAGTCATCGAATAACTTTTTTGTTCTGTATTTATCTTTATTATATTATCCAAATTTTAGAATTATTACATTGTTAAAAAAAAAATTTATTAGTATATTACTTTGTTTAATATTTTATCGTATATTTTATTACTCTTGAAATATTTTTTGTATTTTGAAGTTTATTCAATTGTTCTCAGTAATTGACAATTTTTTATTATAGGTAATTTTATTTTTTCTTATTTTTGTTTTTTTATTTTTAAATAATTTTAAAACTTCAACTTGAAGCTGCTCCCCAATTTGAATGGGATTTATCNTCTTCAAGAGTAGGTACTTGTATTTTAATTTTTAATGTCATCTTCATTCCTTGTTGCATAGCCATGATTTCACACCGCTAGAAATTCGGCAAAAACCGACCACGGTCGACCGATCAATTTTGGTCGGTCAAAAAAAGGCCAAAAAATCGACCAAAGTTGGTCGGTTTTCAAAATATTTTATTTTTAAACTTTCTTTTACGAAACCGACCAACTTTGATCGGTTTTCTTTAACGCAAAAATGTGGGAAACTATTTTTGAGTCCCGCGAAATTTATTTTTCAAGAAACCGACCAACTTTGATCGGTTTTTCATTTAAAATAAATTAAAATTAATATTAAAAAATAACCAAAATCGGTCGGTTAATTCGGCCGATCATTTTAAAAAAATGACCGGTAATTATATTTTTTAATAAAACCGACCAGCTTTGGTCGGTTATTTTCGTGCGAAATTACAATTAAAGAGTATAAATGAAATAAAAGACAATCTAAAAATAAAATATACCAATGGTCTAGTGGTAGAATAGTATCCTGTCACGATACATACCCCGGTTCGATTCCTAGATGGTGCATTTTTTAATTACATAATTAAAATACCAACCAACTTTGGTCGGAAAAACCGACCATTTTTTTTTATTTTTAAATTTAATTGACCGATCAAAGTTGGTCGGTAATTTCCAATCAACTTTGGTCGGTATGCCCTTCCGACCTTGAAAATATCGATCACACGTTAATGGTCGCATTTTGGACGGTTATTGGCCATTACTCACCAACTTTGGTCGATTTTTTGGACGTTTTTATCGAATTTTTAGTAGCGTCAGCTTCAATGGTTGTAGTTTGTTATTTATTTACAAAAATTATTATTATTATTATTATTATTATTATTATTATTATACATAGGCAGATGGGAAGGAAAACGGGAGAATCAAACTTTCACCAATAAAATAAAAATGCAGGTAGCCAGCCAATTGGAGAATTAATAAGTCAAGTTAAGAATTAAGAATTAAATTTAAGCATATGAAACTCGATATTTTGAGAAGAAGAGAAATGTAGATTATACAATACATTATATTTGAATGGAATATATAGTTAATTTTTCTTCTCTCTTTTTTTTTTAAAAAGCAGAAAATAGGGGTAAGCCCTCTCGATGCTGACCAAGATAGTTTTGTTGGGCCAAGCCCGACTGCTACATATGCCAGTGCCCACTTCCCAAAATTCAAAATAAAGAAAATCTGAAAGCATATGTGCCAAGCCCAGCTGCCGTAAAAAGGTTGAGATGATACAGGTAGCCACTTTTAAGCAAGTTGTTTAAAGAATTTTCATAGTTTACAATTTACTTAACGATTAGCCAATTTTCTCAAGCTTCAAGACATAATGTCCTGAAATTTATACTCAAGGTTCAAACTTCAGGACATAGTCTCCTAAATTTCGAAAATTGTATCCAGAAATTCGAATCTTTTGTCCTGAATTTTAAATTAGAAGTTCAAAAATTTACGACGCTTTCCTGAATTTCAAATTAGTAACTCAAAAATTTAGGATACTAAGTCCTAAATTCTAAATTAGCAGCTAAAAATTTTAGGATACAAAAATTCAGGATATTTGATCCTTAAATTTGGGTGAATTGAATTATCTTTAAATATATAAATTATGGATATATTTTATACATGCTTAGAAGTGGCTACTGGAACATTTCGTCCGTAAAAAGGAATAATTTTTGAGTCCATTGTTAACAATGGGGCCTTGTGAACAGTCAAATCTTTACATAAATAGCTGGTCAGATTTATTATTTATATTCCCTAGCCGATATATACACATACACAATATACATTAATTATACATACATATATATATATATATATATTTATTATTATAGACAATTATAAGATATCTTATTAATTAATACAAATAGAGAGGTAGTTTGTTTTGTCCTAATGCCACTTGGATTTTTGTGGTTATGCCGCTTGTTTTAATATTGTGATTTTGCCTCTCCTTTTATTATATAAAAATATAAATATATAGATATTATATATTATATATATAGATAGAAGATAGATTTTTATGTTTTTATTATAGCTAATTTTATTTTTTTATTATTTTTAAATATTTGTAAAACTCCAACTTGAAACTACTCTCCAATTTGAATGGGTAATTTGTTTTTCCTTTTTTTTTATTATAGCTAATTATGAGATATCTTTATTTATTAATTTAAATAGAGAAACCAATTAATTTAAATTTTAAAATTCAAAGGTTTTTTAGTTAGAAAGGGAGTAACCAAAATTATTCCCCGACTTGAATAGGTAGTTTTTATTTTATTTTTATTTTATAATATTTTAATTTGTTTACTGTAGCTAACTTAATTTGTTCTTATTTTTTGTTTTTAAATTTTAAAATAATTTTAAAACAACAACTTGAAACCACTCCCCAGTTTGAATGCCACTTGATAAATATTTTGTCTTAACAATGCCACTTGACTTTTTGTATTTTTCATTTGAATTGAATTTTTTTTATTTCTTTATTTTAATGTTTTTTATTTTAAAATAATTTAAAACTTCAACTTGAAACTACTCCCCAATTTGAATGGGTATTTCTTTTATTTATATATTTTTGTTTTTTCTTATAGCTAATTTTACTTTTTCATTTATTATTTTTATTTTAATATATTTTTAAAACTCCAACTTGAAACTACTCCCCAATTTGAATAAGTAATTGTTTTTCGATTTTTATTATAACTAATTATAAGATATCTATATTTATTAAGTCAAATAGAGTAACCAATTAATTCAAAATTTAAAATTCAAAAGAATTTTTAGTTAGAAAGGTAGTTTATTTTGTCTTAAATCGACACATGTGGGTAGGTAGAGATTATCTAGGGGCGCGAGACAACTCTCTCTAAGGAACTCGGCAAAATAGCCTCGTAACTTCGGGAGAAGGGGTGCCTCCTCACAACCTCCAACTTGAAACTACTCCCAAATTTGAATTTGCAATTTTTTATTTTTTTCAATTTCGTTTTTTATTTAAAATAATGTTAAAACACCAACTTTGTTGGAGCTTTACCTAAAAATATATACTTGGCGTCTCATGGTTATACCACTTGGCATCATATAATTTTTTTTTCGTCTGTATGTATATATGTATATATATATATATATATATATAAACTACTCCCCGAATTAAATTGGCAATATTTTATTTCTTTATTTTCGTTTTTTATTTTAAAATAATTTTAAACTCCAAATTGACACCACACCCCAATTTGAATTGCCAATTTTTTATTTCTTTATTTTCGTTTTTTATTTTAAAATAATTTATAGCTCCAACTTGAAACTATTCCCCAACTTGAATAGGTAGTTTTTTTATTATTAATATTTTCGTTTTTTTATTGTAGTTAATTTAATTTTTTCTTATTTTTCATTTTTTAATTTTAAAATAACTTTAAAACTCCAACTTGAAACTACTCCTCAAATAACTAATTATTAACTACTTATGCCATGTGAATTGTTTTTATGATGCCATGGTTTTTTATTTTTTTGTAATTTTATTTTTATTTTAAAATAATTTATAGTGTCCAACTTGAAACTACTCTCCAATTTGAATGAAAAATTTATTTTTTCGTTTTTTATTATAAAATATTTTACTTTTATTATTTTATAGATATTTAAATTTAAAAATAATAATCAATAACTAATTATTAACTACTTATGCCGTGTGACTTTTTTTAATGATGCCATTTAGCTTTCATCTCCTTTTAATAATATATATATAGAATATAGAATATAAATATAGATATAGATATAGTTATAGATATAGATATAGATATAGATATAGATATAGATATAGATATAAATATAGATAAAGATATAGATATAGATATAGATATAGATATAGATATAGATATAGATATAGATTTATAGATATTTAAATTCAAAAATAATAACCAATAACTAATTATTAACTACTTATGCCATGTTGCTTTTTTTGTATGATGCCACTTGGCTTAAGGAGAGGATTTTTTCCTCTCCTTTTAATAAAATAACTAATTATTAACTACTTATGCCATGTGGCTTCTTTTTATGATGTCACTTGGCTTAAGGAGAGGGCTTTTTCCTTTCTTTAATAATCTATATTATTATAAAATCATGAATAAAATATTGAATTACAAAAATAACCTTTTAATCTTAAGCATAATAACTCACAATAAAAGGACATAATTGGATTTCTAGACATTAGTCTTGTAATCCTATTAGTTTTAGGACATAATACTACATATTAGGAATCATATATAATTACCTTTAGGAATTCTATTAGTATAATTATTTTCGAGTATAGATATATAATACTACACATTAGCATGTATACCTAATATCTTTAGGAACATATTATATTTTCTATTAGTATAGGCAACGGTGTATTTTGTTTCGCTTCATCACTTTTTGTTTTCAGCAAAATATGTTATTACATGCCTAAATCTGTTGAGCCCAATACATTGTCTAAATGGCAACGACAATCTAAACAAAGGTGGGACATTTCGATCTACATAGGTGATCATATTTAAATTGGAAGAAAAAGAAATCTACATAGGCGCCATGTAGGAAAACAAAGGCGGGACATGGCGATCTAACGGATGAGAGGTAAATATGATCCTAAAGTATAATTGTAAGGATAAATATGTCAAGAAAGTATAACGAAGGGCAAATGTAACATTTATTGAAGAGTAGAGGGGTAAATATGATCCTAAAGTATAACGAAGGGCAAATGTAACCCGTTTTAACGTGTAAGGGGTAAATATGAACCTAATGTATAACGGTAAGGATATTTTTGATAGAAAATTTAAACGGAGGTTAAATAAGGCCTAATTATGATAGTAGATTGGCAAATCAGACCTTTATCCGGTCTATCTCTATTTATCTATCTATCCATCTATCTATCTATCTATCTATTTACCTATCCATCTAAGGTCCTAATTATGATAGTAGAGGGGCAAATCAGGCCCCTATCCGATCTATCTGTATCTATCTATCTATATTATTATAAAGGCATGAATACAAAATCGGTTTATAAAAGTAACCTTATAATATTAAGCATAATAACTCATAATAAACAGACATAACGGGAATTCTAGATATTAGCTTTATAATCTTATTAGATTTAGGACATAATACTACATGTCAGGAATCCTACATGATTACTTTTAGGAATCCTATTAGTATAGTTACTTTCGGGCTGTCTAATTCATATAAAACTGAACAAGTAAATGTCTTTATTCATGTAATTCTATTACTTTTAGGATATACTTCTTAAAAATTTCTATTACTATTTTAATTTGAAAGTATATTATAATGTCCTATTACTAATTTAATTTGAGAATGTATTATATTGTCCAGATCAATTTAGAAAATAGGAGAGCCTATATTATTATAAAAACATAAATACAATATTAATATACTAAAATAGCCTTAAAATATTAAATGGAATAACTCATAAGGAAGGGATATAACTGCAATTAACTATTATTTTGGATTACAATACCTTATATGCTAATTTTTAATATTTAAGATTTTAAAATTAATAAAATTTTATCTATTAAATTCTTATTAAAAATATGTAGGAAGGTTTAATGAAATTAATTTAATAAGAATCCTCTGTATTGACAATACATTACCACTCCATAATGTCCAATATCAAAAAATATAAAAGTAATATTAAAGATTGCATAAAGAGTTAAAATTGAGAGAGAAAAAAAAGCCCCGCGATAATATATTTTTATATTATATTTGAACTATTTTCCTACTCAAATAATATTTTTTATCATTTTTTTGTGTAATAATAAAAAATACTCAATTATTAGACAACAACTAAAAAAATACTTAAGAATATAAATGTGTGAGAAAGAGAAAAAACAATGGTTGATTAGAGTCAATCCCGCTAATGATTCTACTGACATAAAGATTTAAAGTGAAATATTATATCAATTTTTTACTCTTTGAAAATAAAATTTATGGTGGATAAAAGTATAATTAAGATTAAATATTCAAAACAAGAGAAGAACTAATATTAAGATATGAATCAACATAGAATAAATTAATTTTTATGTTTAAACCAAATAATTAAATATTAATTAATTATTTAGCAAGAGAATCCAGTTCAATTATTTTTTAAATTTATCATATGAGTAAAATTCTTATTCAAGTTAAAAAAACATATTAGGATACATAAATTTATTCCATAAAAAGAGCGTTAGAACACAAAGTAAAAAGGTTAGCATATTATTAAGAATCAAAATGTTATACCAGTATCTGAGGAAGCACAATCAAAGCTAAATCCTAAACAAGAACAAGCTTTCAAGACTATATTATAAAGAGTCGACTCTGCTATAACATGATTATTCTTTGTAGATGCCTCCGACGGAATCGAAATAATATTTCTATGTCATGCATTATTTGCAAATATCATATCAAGAGGCAGGACATTGTTAGCAATAATAGCAAGTGATGTACCAACAACGATTTTATTATGAGGCCACCCACTTTAGATTAGATATACCTCTTCAAACAACTTAAATAACCATCACAAATATATCAAAGCAGAAAAATTGTGCTAAATTTATAAGAAAAACAAAATTGATAATATGGGATTAAGCACTTATGGTTGAGTGTCAAACGATCGAAATAACTGCTCGGAGTTCTAGAGATATATTGAATATTAATGAACCCTTTGGTGGAGATCAATGGTTTGGGAGGTAATTTATGTCAAGTACTACCAACAGTTCCAAAATCGATAAAAGCAGAGACTATAAAAGCTAGCTTGCCAAAATTATACTTCTGCCCTCAAATGAAAAAGATTCAGCTGACAAGAAATATAAAGTAAGAACAAATCCAGTATTCAGTGTCTTCTTGCTTCGTGTCGGAAACGAAGAAGAGCATCTAATAAAAAAAGATTTGGTTTTTCCTAAATACTTGGTTATCAATCCCAATGATAATAGTGGTGCATTTAATAAGAGAAATATTTTTATCATTAGATTAAAACGCAATTTGTGCAAATCACATGATAGAATTAAAAAGATATCTAAGCTAGCAGAAATGAATATGTTGATCAACTAAATAAAAGGTTGATTGCAAAATTTTATAGTAAACACAAAATATTTTTCTGTTTTTGACTCGGCAGAAAATGATACCAATAATTACTACCAAGAAGAATACTTAAATACTTTAATGCCAAATGGTCTTCTACCACATATATATTTGTTTGTCAAGTTTATTATTTCTTACATATGTTAGTGTCACCATATATATAATAAACTAAGTTAAAATTGATCTTCCATTGTATATAGGCTGATTTTGAAGAAAAATATACTTGTCGTGCTGCTGAAAAACTTAGATACGCCGAATAGCTTATGTAATAGTACACAGATGGTATATTGAAGTCTTGACAACAACGTCTTACATGCAAAAATTATGATACTGGTTAATGTACTTCTAAGTATATTCTATCCCTGAATTCAACTTTCGTCTTTCGAAACTAAGGAATATCTGATTTAATTTGTATGAAAATAATTTTTAGTATGTTTATGTTATGCAAACATAATAAATAAAGCACAAGGACAAAATACTAAATATTAGACTATATTTACCGCAATATATTTTCTTGCACGGACAACTGTATATTGCACTTTCAAGAGGGATATCAAGATCGACAACAAGAATTTTGGTTAAGGTATAACAACCAAAGCATTAGGAGGAAACATACACAAAAAGATATTATCCACAAAGAAGTGTTCGTTAAGATACCATCACATTAAATACTTTTAAACTATAATACACAATTATATAACTAACATTTCAAAATTGATCACCTGTGTAAGTTTTGATGATGTCCTTTTATTTTAATTCATGTATTATGCTAATGTAATAATATTTTTCGGCATTTACTGATTGTTGTATTATTATACATAAAATTTTTCTCATTAATATAATTTTATTGTTCTTTCATATAAATAAATGTTTAAATCATCAGATACCAGTATTAACGTGCAACGCACGTTCATAAATACTAGTATATAGAATATAGAATATAGATATAAATATAGATATAGATATAGATATAGATATTTAAATTTAAAAATAATAAATAATAACTAATTATTAACTAAATAACTAATTATTAACTACTTATGCCATTTTTTTATGATGCCACTTGGCATAAGGAGAGGGTTTTTTCCTCTCCTTTTAATAATATATAAATATAGATTATTAACTACTTATGTCATGTTGTTTTTTTTTTGTTTATGATGCCATTTGGCTTAAGGAGAGGGCTTTTTCCTCTCCTTTTAATAATATATAAATTATACAATATTATACAAAAACTAACTTCGTCTCCTTCCATGAGCCTCTTCTGAATTTAACTGAAATCTAGCTCAAATCTATTCCAAATCACTTTGAATTAAAGTTTTGAACTCCTCTTGATGTTTCCAATCAATTGGAAAACACCCAATTCAAACAACTAACAAACTCGAAAAATCCAATTTCTAAAATTAAAACTTCGAATATCCTTTAATGAAGAACTTTTATTTTTCAAGTTTTCAATCAACTATAGTAAAGAGAAGATCGACTTCGGCTCAAATCTATTTTCAATAAATCTAAACAACACCTGCACCAATTATTTTCTACAAAAATCGTATTCGAAATCCAACTCACTTCTTTAAACTTATTCAACAATAGTGAGTTACCTTTTTAATTTAATCTTAATATCTATTTTATAAAATCAGTACTCTAACCACGATTTAGGGTGTTATCTACTTGCAGTGTGACTCTCTAGAACATGAAAGCATGTAAAAGAATACAATACAAAAATATGTAATGTTCAGCTAGAAGTTGTGGACCATTAAATGATGATATTAAAGAGCTGGTATGGCTATGGCATGTGAAAATCTTCGAAAGCCATTTATATAAATGGATTTCACTGTATAATTTTTGGATTCTTTTGGATTTGCTTCTGATTTAAGATTGATAATGAAGAGATGCTGATACGGTTTCGAGACGTAAAAACAATATCTTGCAGAGATGTATGGTAAGATTGTGTACAATAAAACTTTGTGGTCTAGTACTTTTCCGGATCCGTCAATAACGAAAACGTAATGTACCGAGTTGAATAATTAATTATTTTAGGTTAATTCTTCCGACCCGAATTTCTGTCGTTGGGCCCAACTCAACCCGCTCATAAAGAAAAATAGGAAGTATATACTATAATATCAATTTTACCCGTGCGCCCTAACACACCCAAAGTCCCTACAGTCAATTGTCCAAGCTTTTACCATCTTTGAGTTCTGTGAGCTTAAGAGCGAGAAAAAACTTTTGGGAAATTTCCCAATGTCTTCAAACAACCCTTCTCAGCTTCTTCCATCTGGTAATTTCCCTCCTAAGGAGGTTTATTAACTAGGATTTTAACCTCTTTATTCAATTTTTAACGTTTCTTGATTTTTTTTTTCTTCTGAAATTGGGTTTTTGAGTTTTAATTTTGCAGAATTGATTGATCGTTGCATTGGGTCAAAGATATGGGTGATAATGAAGGGGGATAAGGAGCTAGTTGGTACGCTTAGAGGCTTTGATGTTTATGTTAATATGGTTCTTGAAGATGTCACTGAATAGTAAGTAGTAACTCCCTTTTTCTCCTTTCAGATTTTTACTTGTGTTGCAGTTCTTTTTGTTGATAGTTTACCATTGTTTGTCAAAGATTTTAACTTTAGGGTTTTAGAATGCTAAAGGGGTTTAGAATTTTTTGCCTAATGTGTGGATTGGAACAAAGATTGATTAAAAAGAATGCCTATTTTGCACAGTTTATTTAGGACCTTTTTGTAAAAACTGTCAAGCTTAAAAATACTTGGGAACTAAGCCTGGTATTTAAGTGGAGAAGGTTAGAGGGGCGCGCCCAATATCCCTGAGTTTTGAAATCTGTGGTTGGTCCTAAAGATTGGGCCCGTATAGATTTCTGGGTCATCAAAAAGAAAGTTACCATCTTTATACTTATAGGAACGTTTCTGTTTTGTTTTCAAGGTTTCATAACCATATTTTTGTTTGATTTTTAAAATTTTCTTATGCGTTTCATCTGCATTTCATTTTGGGCATGGCTTCCTATGTAGTTAAACATATTCAAGAATAAAGTTGTGAACTTTTGGTGAAGTTTGACAAGATACCAGTTTGTAGTGTTGTAATGGGCAATCTTAAATATTGATTTCAAAGCCATGTCCTTCTAGCGAGCTAAGTAATGCATGTTTTTTTTTCAATTTCTTATCCTAGTGCATCATATCAACCGTTGGATTTTATTATCATGGAGCGGGTAAACAGATCCACCATGTTAATGTAGTAAAGTTATGTATGGTCTACGCCTAACTTGGTATACTTCTGCAATTAAAATCACATATTGTGATTGTGACTGTAGTTTCATCACTTTAAGCACCTTCTTCTTGACGTAGAACTCAAGTATACATAAGTTGGTTTTTATATCAATGCCTGCAATCGAGTCTGAAGTACATTTCATTCATCTTCATTTATGCTAGCTAGTTGACATATATGTTTGTTTTCTTAAGAGATCTATAATTGGTTTATTTATGAACTAAGTACTTTTCTTAAGCTGTCCTAATTTTTTGGTTCCTTATGTTGAATAAAGAGTTGGGTTTTTATCTATGCACTGTTTTGCGTGATGTCCTGGTAAGCCAAAAATGCAGCTTCTCCTACTTGGAACTTGGGTCCAATCTTTACCGTCTACTCTTCACATCCACTTGTTTGAAATTTTTGTTTGCTAGTAACTACCAAGTTCTGCACAGATTCCTTTTTTGATCAGTGATTTCTGCACAGATTTATATTCACATTCTTTTAAAGAACATAGTTATTGAATGGAGGTTTTAGGCAGCATTTGCCTGGTATATTAATGATTTAGTTGAAAGTTTGGTCTCAAACTCTAGTTTAGCTCAAGCAGGTGAGAGTTACTCTTTATAATTTTCCATCTTAGCTCTGTAATTCCTAATATCCCCATCCTGCCTCCACCCTCGTACCTCTGCTATGAGCTATGGTTGAAAGTACTATCTATCAGTCCACTGCTCAACAATGTTACAATATTTATTTCACTGCTTTTTCTGTAATACTTTTCGGCAACTTGGCGCCTGATCTCTTTCACTGTTTCTGTAATTTCACTGTTTTTGTATCTCTATTACTTTGAGGATTTAGTTTTATTTTAACACAGACTTTCGGAAGTTCTCAGTCTATCCTGTTTTAGATGATTGAAGTTGTTATACTCATGGTCAAACAAGAAGAAAGTTTGAGAACTTTGAAGTTGGATAATATGTAGTATTATTTTGGGAGCCTGGTTTTTAAATTTCCAAGTGCAATCAATATGTGTTTACACAGAGTACTGAGAATGCATTTAAAATGTGCCACTCTTAACTCAATCTTATCCACATGGAGTAGAAGCAGTTGTACTCTGGAAATTGAATGACTAGATTAGATGTTATTTACATTGTCTGCCGTACAAATCTAAAAAAGATTATTGCATGATATAGTAATAGTTTCTGAAGTTAACACATGAGACATGCTCCTGGGCACTGTTTCTTCACATCCCTTGCAGCTTCGTCGCTTGTCATGCAATGTTTGATACAGGCAGATTTTTCTCACATTTTTAACAGGCACCAGAATATAATTAGTTACTGAAATGGAGGTTTTAGGCTGCATTATTCTGCTGTATTGATGAGTTAGTATATAATATGGTCTCTTAAGTCTAATTTAGCTCCACCAGTTATTTATTTCACTCCCATTTCTGTTCCTTTTTTCAGCAACTTGCTGTCCTGATATTTTACAGTTGGAGTCTAAAATTTAGTAACTGTATCTTCACTAAAGTGAAGGTTTGATCTGTATAAACTATAAAACACGCTAAGACAATAAGAATAGAGAGCCCAGTCTGTCTATCTGTAGATGATTTATGTTGTATCTCTTAAGCCCAGCTTGCTCTAGATTGTACTTCACGGATAAATGAAAATGTAAAAGGGGGTGGGGTGGTGAGTGCGAAGTTGATTCCTCATCTGTCCCGAAATGTTTTGACCAGTCGTCCCTGAAGTCCAGTCCAATATTGTGGAGATGTGCCATTTCAAAAAAAAAATAAATTCCATTTCAAAAATATTGTGGAGATGTGGATGGTTACTTGTGAAGTGGGATAGTTATTGAATGACCAGAATGCATGCTTACTGATCGAAAGTAGAAAAAGTCTGTAGGAATTTGTTTTCATCTTTTATCTTTTAAATAAAACATTACGTTTGAAGTAATAATTTCACGACCTGAGATGTTCAACATGCTCCTGACACAGTACTTTTCATTCTGTTGCAGCTCTTTGTTGTTTTGCAACAATTACTAGCAGGCAGATATATGCTCAGATTCTTTTAAGAAGCACCAAAATATCGCTAGTTATTGAATAAGGTTTTAATGCATTTGCCCCTTAATTTCATGGAGAAGAAAGTATCTATTTTAGCTCTCTTAGACTCTTAGTTGAAATGTTTGTCTCTCTTAATCTAGTTTAGCCCCCCGCAGATGAAGTGCCCTTTATACTTTTGTGGTTGTTATCTTCATTCAGAAAAAGTGCCCTTTATACTTTTCCATATTACATCTTCATAAAAGTTGATATCGAAGTTTTTGGTGGAATATAGTTTGTGCAATTTGAAGAGGTCTCCTTCTGGCCCCCCTCGTTATGAAAGAAAAAATTACACCTTCCTGCCATGAATGAAGTTGAAATGGACTATTTATCACTCCGACGCTAAAACCTTTTCACTTTTCCTACAGTGAGATCACTCCAGAAGGGAAGCGAGTAACAAAACTTGATCAGATTCTGCTTAATGGAAACAATATTGCTATCGTAAGTATAAGCTATTCTTTCTGATTCGATTTGCTTCTTTTCATTTGCATCCTGTTCTTTACTGATATTCTCATTTTATTCCTAGCTGAGCTTGAAATATACTGAGTGATCAGTAACGAACCTTTTTTTTTAACTAATGCAGCTGGTTCCTGGTGGGTCACCTGAATCTGAATGATATATTACGATATGCGACTTGTGCTGTTTATTGAGATTAGTTGATGATGCGCTCGAGACATTTAAAACTCAAGCGGCATTTTCAATATGTATTTTCAGTAATTCTTACTGTACAAGTTTACCATGAATCCATAACTGGCAAGGATTTTGTAACAGTGACTTGTTAGTGTGTTCGGCTAGTCTTTCTAGGATAATGATAGTTGCATTATATCAAAAAACTTCATGATCCTATGGCGAACAATACTTTGAAACTGATTTTGTTCAGGTGTTATTACCTTTACACTATGAAGTTTTTGCAGAATTCTCTAAATCAAGTGCTTGTGATTCTACCTTTACTTCTTTCCAGCTATGTATGTCCATTGTTTTCTTTAGTTCACTTGAGATATTGTGTGCCCTCTGATGTAGTCAAGCAGGGAAATAGCTAGAGGGGAATATCTTCGTTGTTATTTATTTATATGTCCATACATTTATTTATTATGATCAAGCATTATTCACGCAATTTTTTGGCTGAAGAATTTAGGCACATACTTGTGGGGATGGAAAACCAATGCATTCTTGGGTGAACATAGGCATTGGCGGATAGAGTTATTTGTACTAATTAGAGGTAGCAGGTAGAATAATCGAGGTGCGTCTAAGCAAGCATCCTTCGGAGTTATTTGTACTAATTAGAGGTAGCAGGTAGAATAATCGAGGTGCGTCTAAGCAAGCATCCTTCGGAACCATATCACATCCTGGATCTGATAGAAATAGGATGGATTGAGACGATATTTTTGTAAATAACACACCTCCTTACCCAAAAAAGGACCATAGCCTAATGTACAAGAATGGAACTCAACAACACTTGTTTTAGGGCTTCTAACGTTTCTTTAGTGAAGTTTTTCCGTTAAAATAGTACGGGCTAGTTAGTTTTCGGACTGGTCATTCAAAAATAGCCGGTCTTTGCCAAGTCATTGAAAAATAGCCACTATTTTGCTGCAACATAGACCGGTCCACCATAATATACTAGAGTTCGGTGCACTTGTGTATGAACTTCTAGTATATTATGCTGGACCGGTATACTTTGCTGGCTCCAGTATAATATACTGGAGTTCTAGTATACTTTGAATATACTGGAGTTCCAGCAAAGTATACTGGAACTCCAGTATATTATATTGGAGTTCCAGTATATTATGACGGAGTATTTTCCAAATTTTGAACAGTGTTTTTGTTCAGATTTATCTTTACGTGAAAAATGGTTAAATTTCGATGACTTTTGAAACTGTAACCATTTTTGAATGACCACTTGTAAATTTGGCTATTTTTGAATTTCTCTCAGTTTTTCCCTTTCTTCTATAGTGCAGATGTTGATGGTGATAACATACAACAACAACAACAAACCCAGTGAAATTTCACAATTGAGATATGGGGATAATTTAGGTTTTGTGAGGATAGTGTGTATGTAGACCTTACCCGTATCCTCGGAAGATAGAGAAATGTTTCATAAAGATCCCGGCTCAAGAAGATGAATAGAAAACAATCAAATATCAATAACAATAGCCAACAAAATGATAGTAATAATGTAAGAACTAGAAAAATTAGATGGAAGAAAGCAATAGACTTTAATGAGACCCTTCTTGTACTCGTTAGAAGAATTTATCCTAATCACAGTTGGAAAGTTTTATTGTACTTTGCATCTAATGCAAGATTATAAGATCAATTAGCCATCTATTGACTTCTCAAGTTGCATCCCAATGCGAATTAAACATTTATTCTCGTTGCTAACATTCTTTTATAACCAAAAAAACTCTCCATTTTAGTTTTGAGAACCCGTTTGCTTTTCTATCCTTTTATAATTAAGTACAGACTTGATGTGCTAGTCAACATTCATATTCGTGTTATACGTCTTTCTATAACTAAATATCAAATTTAATTAAGTGCTAGTTAGGATTCTGGTTCGTCTGTTGTACGCCCTTTTATAATTAAGTACAAACTTAATGTATTAGTTAAGGTTCAAACTCGTATTGTGCGTCCTTTTAAAATTAAGTACAGACTTCATGTACTAGTTAAGAACTTAAGATTCAAGCTCGTGTTGTACGCCTCACTCGTGTTGCTCACGTCTATATATAATAAAAAGAGAGACAAAAGCACATTATTAAGACAAGTGTCATAACCACAAAAAGTCAAGTGGCATTATTAAGACAAAATAAACTACCTTTTTAACAAAAATACCTTTTTAAATTAATTGGTTACTCTATTTGAATTAATAAATATAGATATTTTATAATTAGCTATATTAAAAAAACGAAAATATCTATATATAATAAAAGGAGAGACAAAAGCACATTATTAAGACAAGTGGCATAACCACAAAAAATCAAGTGACATTATTAAGACAAAATAAATTACCTTTTTAACTAAAAAAAACCTTTTAAAATTTTGAATTAATTGGTTAATCTATTTGAATTAATAAATATAGATATCTTATAATTAACTATATTAAGAAAATGAAAATATATAAAAAAATAACTACTCATTTAAATTAGGGAGTAGTTTCAAGTTGGAGTTTTAAAGTTATTTTAAAATTAAAAAACGAAAAATAAGAAAAAATTAAATTAGCTACAATAAAAAAAATGAAAATCTCTATATAATAAAATCTATATATAATAAAAGGAGAGACAAAAGCACATTATTAAGACAAGTGGCATAACCACAAAAAGCCAAGTGGCATTATTAAGACAAAATAAACTACCTAACAAAAATACCTTTTTAAATTTTGAATTAATTGGTTACTTTATTTGAATTAATAAATATAGATATCTTATAATTAGCTATATTAAAAAAAACGAAAATATAAAACCAATAACTACTTATTCAAATTGGGGAGTAGTTTCAAGTTGGAGTTTTAAAGTTATTTTAAAATTAAAAAACGAAAAATAAGAAAAAATTAAATTAGCTACAATAAAAAAGGAAAATATTAATAATAAAACAAAACTACCTATTCAAGTTGGGGAATAGTTTCAAGTTGGAGTTTTAAATTATTTTAAAATAAAAAACGGAAATAAAGAAATAAAAAATTGCCAATTTAAATTGGGGAGTAGTTTCTTTCTAATATAGTAGTCTGTGTGTGTGTGTGTATATATACACACACACACACACAAAAAGAGAAGTAAATAATTATATGATGCCAAATGGTATAATCATGAGACGCCAAGTATAGATTTTTAGGACAAAGCTCCAACAAAGTTGGTGTTTTAAAATTATTTTAAATAAAGCGAAATTGAAAAAATAAAAAATTGCAAATTCAAATTAGTGAGTAGTTTCAAGTTGGAGTTTTAAATTATTTTAAAATAAAAAACGAAAAATAAGAAAATATTAAATTAGCTATAATAAAAAAGGAAAATATTAATAATAAAAAAAAACTACCTATTCAAGTTGGGGAATAGTTTCAAGTTGGAGTTTTAAATTATTTTAAAATAAAAAACAAAAATAAAGAAATAAAAAATTGCCAATTCAAATTGGGGTGTAGTTTCAATTTGGAGTTTTTAAAATTATTTTAAAATAAAAAACGAAAATAAAGAAATAAAAAATTGCCAATTTAAATTGGGGAGTAGTTTCTTTCTAATATAGTAGTCTTTGTGTGTGCGCGTGTGTGTATATATATATATATACACGCACACGCACACATACACACACACACACACAAAAAGAGAAGTAAATAATTATATGATGCCAAATGGTATAATCATGAGACGCCAAGTATAGATTTTTAGGACAAAGCTCCAACAAAGTTGGTGTTTTAAAATTATTTTAAATAAAAAGCGAAATTGAAAAAAATAAAAAATTGCAAATTCAAATTAGTGAGTAGTTTCAAGTTGGAGTTTTAAGACAAAATAAACTACCTTTCTAACTAAAAAATCTTTTGAATTTTAAATTTTGAATTAATTGGTTACTCTATTTGAATTAATAAATATATATATCTTATAATTAGCTATAATAAAAAAAAATGACCAATTCAAATTGGGGAGTAGTTTCAAGTTGGAGTTTTAAGACAAAATAAACTACCTTTCTAACTAAAAAATCTTTTGAATTTTAAATTTTGAATTAATTGGTTACTCTATTTGAATTAATAAATATATATATCTTATAATTAGCTATAATAAAAAAAAATGACCAATTCAAATTGGGGAGTAGTTTCAAGTTGGAGTTTTAAGACAAAATAAACTACCTTTCTAACTAAAAAATCTTTTGAATTTTAAATTTTGAATTAATTGGTTACTCTATTTGAATTAATAAATATATATATCTTATAATTAGCTATAATAAAAAAAAATGACCAATTCAAATTGGGGAGTAGTTTCAAGTTGGAGTTTTAAAAATATATTAAAATACAAGACAAATAAAAAAGTAAAATTAGCTATAATAAAAAACGAAAATATATAAATACAAGAAATACCCATTCAAATTGGGGAGTAGTTTCAAGTTGGAGTTTTAACATTATTTTAAAATATAAAAACCAAAATAAAGAAATAAAAAAACTTTCAATTCAAATGAAAAATACAAAAAGTCAAGTGTCATTGTTAAGATAAAATATTTTTCAAGTGGCATTCAAACTGGGAAGTAGTTTCAAAGTTGGAGTTTTAAAATTATTTTAAAATTAAAAAACAAAAAATAAGAAAAAGATAGATTAGCCACAGTAAAAACAAAAATATTAAAAAATAAAAGAAAACTACCTATTCAAGTTGGGGAATAATTTTGGTTACTCCCTTTCTAACTGAAAAACCTTTGAATTATAAATTTTGAATTAATTGGTTACTCTATTTAAATTAATAAATAAAGATATCTTATAATTAGCTATAATAAAATAAAGAAAAAAAAAATTACCCATTCAAATTGGGGACTAGTTTCAAGTTGGAGTTTTACAAATATTTTAAAATATATTTTTTAGCTATAATAAAAAAATGGAAATATATATAATAAAAAAAGGAAAAAAAACTACCCATCAAGTTGAGGAGTAGTTTCAAGATGAAGTTTTACAAATATTTTTTTTAAAAAAAATATAAAATTAGCTATAATAAAAAAAATAAAAATATATAATAAAAAGTATCCATTCAAATTGTGGAGTAGTTTCAAGTTGGAGTTTTAGAATTATTTTAAAATAAAAAAATAAAAAAAATAAAAAAAATAAAAAAACTTTCAACTCAAATGATAAATACAAAAATATAAAGATATTATTAGGATATTATACATAAGATAAGCATATTATATATATATATATATATATATATATATATA
>AWOL01S0173997.1:12162-23242 GCA_000715115.1 Nicotiana otophora
GTTTGGGGTGTGTATTGATGCAACGTGGGAAGGTGATTGCTTATGCATCAAGACAATTGAAGAAGCATGAAAAGAATTACCCAACTCATGATTTGGAATTGGCTGCAGTAATATATGCTTTGAAGATATGGCGGCACTACTTATACGGCATCCATGTTGACATCTACATAGATCACAAGAGTTTACAATACATCTTCAAGCAGAAAGAGTTCAATTTGAGGCAGCATAGGTGGCTTGAATTACTGAAAGACTACGGCGTCGAGATATTGTACCATCCTAGTAAAGCCAATGTTGTGGCAGACGCTCTCAGCCGTAAGTCAATGGGAAGCTTAATACATATTGAGGCAGGAAGACAAGGGTTGACCAAAGAGCTTCACCAGCTGGCTAATATGAGAATCAGATTGTTAGACTTTGATGACGGAGGTGCTACTGTACAGAATACAACGGAATCATCTTTGGTAGCCGAAGTAAAAGCATGGTAATATAAAGATCCTACCTTAGTAAGATTGAGAGAGGGCATTCAGCAGTGTAAGATTACAGCTTTCGAGATCGAAGGAGATGGGACACTGAGATACCAGGGCCGATTATGTGTGCCTAGTGTGGCAGGGTTGCGAGAGAAGATTATGATTGAGATTCATCAGTTCCGATATTCTATCCATCCCGGCTCGACAAAGATGTATCATGACGTTAAGGAGCAGTATTGGTGGGATAACATGAAGAAGTCTATTGCAGAATTTATAGCCTAGTGTCCTAATTGTCAACAAGTAAAGATCGAGCATCAGAAACCCGGTGGATTGATTCAAAATATAGAGCTTCCGACCTGGAAATAGGAGGTGATTAATATGGACTTCATTATTGGATTAACTCACTCTTATCATAAGTTTGACTCCATCTGGGTAATAGTTGATCGACTTATAAAATCTGCCCATTTTCTGCCGGTTAAGACAACTTACACGGTTGAAGATTATGCGAAGTTGTATATCAAAGAGATTGTTAGGCTTTATGGTGTGCCAGTATCTATTATATCAGACCGCGGAGCTCAATTTACTGCTAACTTTTGGAGGTCTTTTCAGAAGGGTTTAGGCACACAAGTGAATCTCAGTACTGCATTCCATCCACTGACTGACGGACGGGCTGAACGTACCATTCAGACGCTTAAAGATATGCTACGGGGATGTGTTCTAGATTTCAAGGGGAATTGGGATGACCATCTGGCACTCATAGAATTCGCCTACAATAATAGCTACCATTCCAGTATTAAAATGGCCCCGTATGAGGCACTGTACGGGAGGAGATGTAGATCACCAGTTGGATGGTTCGAAGTCGGTGAGATAGAATTATATGGGCCAGATTTGATTCACCAAGCCATTGAGAAGGTGAAAGTGATACAAGAGCAATTGAGGATGGCACAAAGCAGGCAAAAGTCTTATTCCGATGTCCGACGTCGTGATCTGGAATTTGAGGTTGGTGATTGGGTTTTCCTGAAGATCTCGCCGATGAAGGGTGTTATGCATTTTGGGAAGAAGGGTAAGCTGAGTCCGCGGTATATTGGGCCGTAAAAAATTCTTCGACGAATTGGACAGGTTGCTTATGAGTTAGAATTGACATCCGAATTAGAATTTATCCACCCGGTATTCCACGTATCTATGTTGAGAAGATGTATTGGATACCCTTCTCGGGTCGTCCCTATCAAAGATGTACAAGTTACAGAGGATCTATCATATGAAGAAGGGTCAGTGGCTGTATTAGATCGACAAGTCCACAAGCTGAGAACAAAGGATGTAGCTTCTGTCAAAGTATTGTGGAGGAACAAGAATACAGAAGAAATGACATGGGAAGCAGAAGAGGAGATGAAGTCTAAATACCCTTACATGTTCTAGATTAAAGATAACGAGGATGCCGGGGGAGAGCATGACGTATTAGAAGGTTAAACGGCTCTATGAGGTAAGCAACAACTTGTGAATAATCTTTTTTAATACAAAATGATGATATGCAGATAATGTACATATCCATAATGCTTTGTATAGTCTTCTAAGGCCATAGGTTGGGTTTAACTACTTGCAAGTTTGGCTAGTGTCCATTTTATAGGGAAAACTCAGCCGGTAATTTCCGTCGGAATCCATGATGAGTTAGACTCCCCAAAAATCCTTACATTCGAGGACGAATGTTCCTAAGGGGGAGAGGGTATTACAACCCAAAGTCTCGTACCTTAGATCATGCCATAAGTTAGTTGACATAAATCTGAGAAGAGATTCCTATTGGTCTTAAACGATACAAGGGTGTATAAGAGTAGTTAACAAGTATTAGAAGTTAAACGAATCAAGGATGTTGTAACCCGTATTTTTGGGTAAAACTAGAGGTGCTTAATTGTCCCAAGAGGTCATGTTTTAACTTATTTGAATCATATAATATCCGTATCATAAGTCTTGAAGTCAAGCGAGTTATGAAACAAAAGTCGACAAAAGTTGTCACAACTTACGTTTATAATTTTACTTAAACTTTAGGTCAAATGTTACTACAGTTTTCTCCCAATGTACTTGGAATTACAAGGTGATATATCACAAAATTAAAGATCTATGAGTCTAGTTTCCAACGCATTTAACAGTTTGTCGATAGAATCTCGGAATAGAGAGATATTCACGTTTTTGGAGAGACTGCGCCAAGCAGCTCTCTATGGGGCCCATATAGGCAGTTTAAGACATATGGATATATATAAGATGCCTCAACCCCGTTTTAAGTCATTCTTTTTCAGTATATTCAGACCATAGAACCCTAAAAACACTCTCTCAAGGTTCTCTTATGATCCAAGATCCAACAAAGGGCAAACAACACAAATCAAGTATCGAGAATCCCGTGGCACTAGTAAGTTTCTTGTTGTTGCTGATTTTGTGTTGTTCCAGCTCGTGTGGGAGGTTGTTTTAAGTGTTTTATGTTCTTTAAATACTCCCTTGAGTTTTTAATATCAACCCTAGGTGATTTCAATTCTTCTAAAGTAATTCTGGTGCCGAAAAACACGAATTGATTGCTAGTTTTGCTTCCTTGTTCTTGTAACAACATTAGAGGGATATTTCATGAATAATTAAGGTCAAATTGGAGTTGTTCTTTCCGTTTAAAGGTAAGGAACCTCTTACTCTACATGTATTTAAAATTATTCAAGTTGCGGCTAAGTCGTTGAAGCTAGAACTTGTGAAATATATATATCGAAAGGCTTGGTAGTAATGTTATTGGTTGGTGGACTGTTTTGGGAGGCTCAATATGATTATTGTTGATGTTGTTTTGGCTGTTTGGTGATTGTCATGACTTGTGGGAAGTCATATAAATAGGGGAGGTGCTGTCCGTTTCATCGTAAAATAGGTTGCGGTCGATACATAATAGTTTTAAATGATAACGATATAGTGTCATTTCTCTTATTGTAGACTAAGGAGTCGTGACATTTTCATAGCTTGAGGTTGGGAAGTATATACAAGGTATGTGAGGCTATCCCCTTCATTCTTTTGCACGACTCCGATTGTACATAATGTAATGAACGAGCTCCCAAAGATACTCTACTCTTAGAAGCTAGCAGTACTTACATTGCTGCCCTTCTTATGAAACGATTGATATTGATGTTACTTCTCTTATTCTTATATTATCAATGTTGTTGGTAGTTCCTGATTCTTATAAGATTCTTAATNGTTTTAAATGATAACGTGATAGTGTCATTTCTCTTATTGTAGACTAAGGAGTCGTGACATTTTCATAGCTTGAGGTTGGGAAGTATATACAAGGTATGTGAGGCTATCCCCTTCATTCTTTTGCACGACTCCGATTGTACATAATGTAATGAACGAGCTTCCAAAGATACTCTACTCTTAGAAGCTAGCAGTACTTACATTGTTGCCCTTCTTATGGAACAATTGATGTTGATGTTACTTCTCTTATTCTTATGTTATCAATGTTGTTGGTACTTCTTGATTCTTATAAGATTCTTGATGAAGAGTTAATCCTAATAACGTGTACGGAGGATACCGACCTTACGTCACTCTAAAAGGTTCAAAATGTGATTCCAATGAGTCTAGTGTATGCAGTACTTACATTGTTGCCCCTCCGCTTATTGATGTCGACCCTGGGCGACCTTGATGAGCAGACTCTGTCAGTTAGGGTAAAGTATTTTGTGAGCAGGTCGAGTAGTAGCGCTTCGGACAGGAAGGATATGTGGCCTTCAGTTAGCCACAACCTAGGGTCACGTCATTTAAGAGTGACGTCATGTCATCATGCATCATTATTACATATATTTTCGATACCTTGTATCATTTTCCGCGCCTTTGTTGTTTCGAGTCTTGAGCTGGGCAACTGTGGTTTGCTTCCTCGATATTGATGCCCTAACTCTTATAAATGGGGATACTTAATCCTTCGATTCACTATTTGCATTCTAAAAATCGGATTTTCATATCTTCTTCTTCTTCAATCAGAATCTCTACCTTCTTGACCTTATTTCATACTACTACCTTCACTGATTTTGGTGGTTCCTGCTACTTGACTCTTCTGCATTTTCATCGCCTCTATTCATAAACCAAAATGGTTAATGTGTCTTCCAGTTCTAGGGGTGGTACCTGACCCTGTTCCTTTGGCAGTGTGCATGCCTTCCCATGATGGTGGGGCTACCATTGTTGCAGAAGATGAAAGCTTTCCTACGATGGAGGAAATAATTTCCCGTGGTGAGAAGGCTAGAACTGACTTCTCAAAGCTGCCGAGGATGACCCTGAGGCCGTAGAGTATGAGATGGACACGGCAGCCCTTGCTAATTTCAGGGCGAAGTTCAAAATTCCAGTCCACATCGATTTGGTCCCAGCTGGACGTGATGTGGTGCATATTCATCGCCCTGGATATTGTGCGTTCTGCGCATATCCATTCTACGTGGGCTACTCTTTTCCCATTCTCCCATTGGAAGAGGAATTCTGCCGCTACTATGGCATCTGTCCGGCTCAGCTTTCTCCTTATATCTACAAACTCATCCTCATGCTGACGAAGTACGCGGAATTGGCTGGCTGCGGGGTCTCTCTTGGCCACCTGATGCACCTTTTCACGTCGAGTTTCCATAGAGGTACGATGTTGCACCTTCGTCACTGTGGAGGCAAAATCTTGGTAGTAAAGATGGACGATAAAGCAAATCGTCGATTCTAGTTTAATTACTTCTATGTCAAGACTGAGGACATGGTGGTGAACACAAATGAATTTCCTGAGGCATGGAATTACGCCCGTAAGTATTTTCACTAAGTGCTCATTTTGCTCGTTTTGGTCGTAGTCTAACCGTTCTATCTTTTTCTCCTTCAGCTGAGATCGAGCCCCCTCCTTTGGTTACGGATATTCACGAATGGGGTAGCCAGATCTTGCCCCACACAGTGGGGATTCGTGGGTGGCCGACCTTTTTCCAGAAGTTCGGGCCCAAGCTTTCAGCGACCGGTGAGTTTGTCCGTCCATATAGTGACTTTTTACATATGTCATCCTCACCTTATGGTCGCGTGTTCGTCATAACTTTTAGAGTCGTTGTTCTAATCACTTTTACAGGTTGAGGGTCTTCGAAGAGGTAGAAATCTCCTGCTCCGACATTCCGTAAGAGGAAGGTCGTTTCTGTTCCTACTGCTGCGGTGAGACCTACTCGATCGTCAACTATTGCGGCGGGTGTTTTCACTTCCCCTCTGCGTCATTTGGTTGATGAGGACCATGAGGAAGGATTGTCGCCGACTGATGATAATCTGCTTCCCCGCAAGAGGCGATCCGTCGGTATTGGCGAGGGAAGTGTCTGCGTGGGAAGTTCGGTAATGGATGGCTTTGTCATCGGAGAAACGGATACCATAGATATCAAAGTTGATTCTGAGCTACTGTCCATGATCCCGCCATCATCGGGGGCGAGGAATATACGTTGCTCCTTGAGGCCGGAACGGGTTTTGAAGGGTCGTCGATGCGAGTCCCTGATACCTTACAAGGGGGTGAGACATCGACTTCGCTACCGACCGAGGATCCTTCCTGTCGGGTTGATACCAAGGGCAAAAGTGTTGCCGAAGAGGATTATGAGACTGGCTGCGATATGGACGCTGAGGAGGTTAAGATGATGGGGGAAGGACTCACCTGGCTTGAGGTGAGGTTGGAAGGGATCACGCAAACTATTGCGATCCCTTTGGAATGGGATCTATTAGTTGACACGGAGGACGTGGTCCCTTCTCTTGGTCCACTCTATTACAATGTGGAGGGTAAGACCCTCGAGAAGCTGAAGGACTCCACTTTGTCAAAGAGCATAGCCGGCCTTGCTCTTAGGGTATGTTTGGTATTCCGTTTCCATATTCATTTTTTTTTATGTTGATTCTGACTTTGTTCTTACCCACTCTGCCTTTCTTTTCAGACTGTGATCTTGGAGATTGAAAGTTCCCGCTGAGAGGAGAGGCGTACGTCTATCTTCCAAAAGATGGAGCGAAAATATTGTGAATATCGTGATAAGCATCGTGAGCTTTGTCAGCGATTTGGTGTTAGTAGCAACTTCCGGTCCCTCCAAAACGAGCTAAAGGAGAAGGATGACGAATTGGTAAAGGTCATCGGAAAATGTAGTGAGCTCGAGGGGGCATTGAAGGACAAAGAGGATGAGCTCGAGGTTAGTAGGGGGTTGAGGCCCAATGCGCCGACCTTCAGGCCCAAGTGGTCTCGCTGCGTGCCGAGCTTGAGGAGTGTCAACTTCGAGTGGCCATTTTGAGTGGCAAGGTCGCCGAGAAGGTAGCGGAATTGGAGAAGGCGAAGTTGGCCCAGTTATCAGCTGCACGTAAAGCGACAGCTTTAAAGGATACAATATGTGTTATCTGTTCTAAACGAGATTGTGCCATGGAGATGGCTAGGCTAAGAGAGAATCAGCTTGATGAGCGAATTGGAGAGTTAGAAAAAGAGGCTGCGGACCTTAGTGATCGAGTTGTTGCCCTCGAGGCCGAAAAGGCACAGTTATTGACACAACCATCCTCATCCCGTACTTTTTTTCCTGATGTTCCTCGGGATCTGTATGAGGAATGGATTCACACCGAGGCCCAGCTAGCTATATTCAGGGATCTGATGAGGAAGGGGGCTATTTCGGAAGTTGACTTAGAGAATGCACGTGCTAAGGCATGTGAACCTCAGTTTGCTTGTGGCTATGACCCCGCTACACCACAAGATGGTGATGCTGAGGAAGACGTGGAAGGGATTGAGCAGGATGCCTGGTACGAAGATGAGTATCCCGGCAGTGACGGCGATGGTGGAGAGACGGGTGGAGATGGTGCTGCTGTGTTAGGTAGCGCGTAGTTGCTTTTCTTTCATTTGCTTGTAATTCTTGTACATACTTTTGCTGGCACCTGCTTTAGCCTTTGTAAGATATATATTTGAAGTAAGAAATGTCGTTTTCGTTGTTTCGTATCTAATTCTTTTCTTTCTGTTCGGGCTTGCACGCTTCTTTCTTTTGTTTCGTTTTAATCATAAAAATTTGATTTTGTTCATGTCCAGGGATTAGTAGGCGTTAATTCGAATGAGGTCGAATGTAACCTGTATTGAGTTGGTTCGAGCAAGGTCGAATACGAGTTAATTCGAACGAGGTCGAATGTGAGTTAATTCGAGCGAGGTATAATGTGAGTTGATTCAAATGAGGTCGAATGTGAGTTAATTCGATTTAGGTTGAATGTGAGTTGATTTGAACGAGGTCGAATGTGAGTTAATTTGAAAGAGGTCGAATGTGAGTTAATTCGAATGAGGTCGAATGTGAATTAATTCCAGCTAGGTCGAATGTGAGTTAATTCGAGCGAGGTCGAATGTGAATTAACTCGAGCGAGGTAGAATGTGAGTTAATACGAGCGAGGTCGAATGTGAGTTGATTCGAACGAGGTCGAATATGAGTTAATTCGAACGAGGTTGAATGTGATTTACTTAATTGTGGCTAGGTAGATATTAAGGTGATGTTGTTCTGGATAAAACATGGGCAAACTTCATACCTTGTGTTTTGCTCATATACTTGGACAAATTTACATGTTTTTCGGGCTGGCATTCCAGTCCCAGTCTATCTAGTCCCTTCATTGGATGACCTGGAGACGTGTTGAGAGGTTGGGCAATGAACTAATCATCTTGAGCATGTAGTCCCCGACTTTGAGTGGTCTGATCTTGGCCTTTTTGTTATAATAGCGTTCTGCCTGCTGTTTTTGGGCGACCATCCTTATGTAGGCCGTATCTCTCCGTTCTTCGGTTTCGTCGAGCTCTTGCCTTCTGCTTTCATAGTTCCTCGGCGCCCTCTCATGGGAATATCGCAAACTGGGCTCTCCGACTTCGACCGGTATTACCGCATCAACGCTATTGACTAAAGAGTAGGGTGTCTCTCATGTGCTCGTCTTTGGCGTTGTGCGATAGGCCCAAAGCACTTCCGGTAATAGCTCCGGCCATAATCCCTTGGCGTTCTCAAGCTTTTTCTTTATGATGTTTAGTATTGATTTATTGGAGGATTCCACTTGCCCGTTGCACGTGGGGTGGTATGGTGTGGAGAGTATTTTTTTGATATGCCACTTCTCAAAATATTCGGTGACCTTTTTTCCAGTAAATTAGGGTCCGTTGTCGCAACTGATCTCTTTGGGGAGGCCGAAGCAGCACACAATGTTTTTCCATATGAAGGCAATCACTTCATGTTTGCGTATTTGGGCGAATGCTCATGCTTCTACCCATTTAGATAAATAGTCAGTTAAAACCAAAAAGAAATCGTACGTTACCTCGCCCCGCAGGGAGGGGGCCGACGATGTCCATTCCCCATTTGATAAAATTCCAATGGGAGGTGACCGAGTGGAGATGCTTGCCCGCTTGATTAATCATTGGGGCGTATTTTTGGCATTGTTCGTATTTTTTCACTAAGTCTGCGGCCTCTGTTTTAATGGTAGGCCAGTATTAACCTGCCCGTATGAAACATCTGATGAGAGCTCGATTGCTTGAGTGAGCTCCGCAGTGGCCTTCATGGACTTTTTCTAGGACACACCGCGTCTAATGCGAGCCTAAGCATTTCTCTAGAAGGCCGCCATAGGTCCTTTTGTATAGGTCGTTGTGAATGATGTTGTACCTGGCCGCTTGCATCCGGAGCTTCTTGGCTTCCTTTTTATCATCTGGGAGTACGTCGTCCTGCAAGCATGTAACAATATGGTTGCACCAGTCCCAGGTTAAATTTATAGTCCTTACCTCGATTTGATCTATCGATGAGTGGAAGAGGGTGACCATGTTTCCTTCTTCGGTTATGCTTTTAGTTGCTGCCGCTAATTTGGCGAGGCCGTCTGCTTCGATGTTTTGTGCTCGAGGGATTTGGTTGAGCTGGCACTCGTCGAACTCGGGCAGTAATTTGCAGATCTCGGCCTAGTACTTTTGTAACCTTTGCTCTTTGATCTGGAAAGTCCATGTGACTTGGTTGACGACGAGTTGAGAGTCGCAGCGTAGGATGACCTGCCCCTCGCCCCGTACTTGAGTTCTAGCCTTAACCCTGCAATCACGGCCTCATACTCGGCCTCATTGTTAGTCATGTCCAGGCACCTTATGGACTGGCGAACCACTGTTCCTGTCGGGACTTCGAGCACAAGTCCCAGTCCAGGCCCTGACGCATTGGAAGCATCGTCGGTGTTTGCGGAGAAGCATATGTGGCTTCCTTTTCGACTTCAGGTATTATTTTTGCGCTGAAGTCGGCGACGAAATCAGCAAGGACTTGTGATTTTATCTCCATCCACGGTTGATATGTGATATCATGCTCGCTCAGTTCTATGGCCTATGGCTAACCTGCCTAAAAGCTCAAACTTATGCAAGATACTCCGCAAGGGGAAAGTTGTGACTACCGAGATAGGGTGGCACTAAAGTAGGTTCTAAGCTTTCATGAAGCTACGACCAAGGCCAAGGCTAATTTTTCGAGGTGGGGATACCTCATCTCAGCGTTGATTAAGGTTTTGCTAATGTAATAGATGGGGGATTACATACCTTTATCTTCTCAGACCAGGACTGCACTCACCGCTACTTCAGATACGGTGAGGTAAATGAGAAGGCGTTCCCCCAGTTTCGCTTTGTAAAGTAACGGCGGTGACGACATATAAGCCTTTAATTCCTTTAGGGCTTGAACGTGCTCGGAAGTCCATTGGAGGTCATTGTCTTTCTTGAGTACGCCAAAAAACTTATGGCATCTGTCAGATGATCGTGAGATGAATCTAGACAGTGCGGCGATGCGATCGGTCAGCCTCTGAACCTGCTTTTTGCTGGTTAAGTGCTCTGGTATTCCTTCTATGGCTTTGATTTGGTCGGGGTTGACCTGAATACCCATTTGTGATACTAGGAAACCCAAGAATGTTCCTGAGGTCACGCCGAATGCACAGTTTTCAGGATTCATCTTCATTCCGTACCGCCTGAGTATATCGAAGGCTTCTTTTAGGTGGTTGATGTGATCTTCTTTCCTTTTGTACTTGACCAACATGTCGTCTATGTAGACTTCCATGGTCTTGCCAAGTTGGTCTTTGAACATTTTGGTCACTAACTTTTGGTATGTCGCCTCTGCATTTTTCAGTCCTAAGGGCATCACCCTGTAGCAGTACGTTCCTTGGTGGGTGATGAAGATGGTCTTCTCCTGGTCCTCTTCTTCCATGAGGATCTGATTGTAGCCCGAGTAGGCATCCAAGAAGCTCAGTAGTTCATGCTCGACCGTTGCGTCAATGAGATGGTCAATGTGAGGTAGCGGGAATTAATCCTTGGGGAATGCTTTGTTTAAATCCGTAAAGTCTACGCACATCCGCCACTTTCCGTTCTTCTTTTTCACCATGACCACGTTGGCGACCCATTGGGGGTATTTTGATTCCCTGATAGAGACGTTTTCTAATAACTTTTCAACATCCTCAAGGACTGTATCGTTTATTGCAAAATTGATCTTTTGCCTAACCTGCCTTACCAGGGCGGGTCAACGTTCAACTTATGTGTGGAGACCTCCTTCGGGATACCTGGCATGTCTGCATGGGAAAAAGCAAACAAGTCTGCTTTAGCAGTTAAGAATTGACAGAATTTACCTGGTTCTTGAAGCTTGCGGATGACGTAGGCT